>VONZ01002150.1:0-65678 GCA_012976165.1 Labeo catla
CAAGCTACCATGCTAGCTTCTCATCAACAGCAGCTACAGCATCTCACTACACTGACGGAGGAGCTAGTTAAGACGCTACAGGCCCTTCGCCTCGCTGACATTTCTCCTCAGCCTGCTGTTTCGCCGCAACCCCTCTCCACTCCTAGCCACACCACCACCAGCCCTCGCCTAGCATTTCCTGAGAAATTCGACGGATCGGCTGGAAAATGTAAGGGGTTTCTCATGCAATGTTCTCTGTTTGTATCACAGCAACCGCAGTTATACCCCACTGATGACAGTCGAATTTCCTTTGTATGCTCGCTACTGACTGGAAGAGCTCTGGATTGGGCTACAGCGTTGTGGGAAGGTGAACACACCACATTTTCCCTCATTTACCGTCTTTTTGCAAAGCTTTCGGGAGGTGTTTGATCACTCGGCTTACGGAGAGGAGGCGGGTGAGCAGCTCCTCGCTCTGCGTCAGGGACGCGGCACCGCAGCGGATTATGCCCTCACTTTTCGCACCCTCGCAGCCCAGACGGGTTGGTCGGATGACCCACTGAAACTGCTGTATCGTAAGGGACTAACATCGGAACTGCAAAGCGAGCTGGCCTGCCGCGATGAGGGTAAATCTCTCGATGAGTTTATTGAACTGTCTATCCGTATTGATAACCTCGCCCGCTCTCGACGACCACCGCGCTCTGTTACAACGCCTCATCTCCCTACCGCTGCCACTTCGGAACCCGAACCCATGCAAGTCGGATTCACTCACCTCACCGCAGAGGAGCGGGAGCGGAGAATTCGACAACATCTCTGTCTGTACTGTGGACAAGAGGGTCATCTACGGGCTGCCTGTCCCATCCGTCCCTCGCCTCGCAAGACCAATGCAGTGAGTTCTAAACGTTCTAATCAAACTGCCTTCGATATTCCTGTAACTCTGATGTTTCATGATAGAAAGATCACCGCTGCAGCCATGATTGATTCTGGTGCCGCTGGCAATTTCATTGATGTTCACTTTGCTAATTTTCATAATATTCCTCTCGTTGCATGTGGTTCCCGGGTGGCAGTGGCAGCGCTAGATGGTCGCCCCCTGGGGAGAGGCGAGGTTAAGTTCATCACCGACGACATCACTCTCAAGACAGGCTTGAAACACACTGAGAACATCCGTCTGTTTGCCATTGACTCGCCTCTTAACCCCATCATTCTGGGAATGCCGTGGCTTGAGAGACATAATCCTCGCATTTCCTGGGCGGCCAGAAAAATTCTCCAATGGTCCGATCACTGTAACCAGAACTGTCTTCCCTATGAGACCATCACACCTCCTCAACAGATAACCATCCAACCATCTGCTACACTCGAACTACCTACCGAATACCTCGACCTAGCAGAAGCCTTCAGCAAGACCAAGGCCTCCAAACTGCCCCCTCACAGACCTAACGATTGTGCCATTGAACTCATTCCAGGGTCCCTACCACCCAGGGGAGGGATTTTCCCCTTATCTCAACCTGAATCTGAAGCCATGAAAATGTATATCGAGGAGGAACTGGCTAAGGGGTTCATCAGACCATCCACATCTCCAGCTTCAGCGGGGTTTTTCTTCGTTAAGAAGAAGGACGGGGGTCTTCGTCCCTGCATTGATTATCGTGGTCTCAACGCCATTACCATCAAGTACCGCTATCCCCTACCACTAGTCCCATCGGCTCTGGAACAGCTTCGTTCAGCCCGTTACTTCACCAAATTAGATTTACGCAACGCTTACAACCTCATCCGCATCCGGGAGGGCGATGAATGGAAGACGGCTTTCTCTACCACCACTGGCCCCTACGAATATTCCGTTATGCCCTTCGGCCTGGTCAACAGTCCATCTGTGTTTCAGGCCTTTGTCAACGACGTATTCAGGGACATGCTCGATCGATGGGGCATAGTCTACATTGACGACATACTGATTTTTTCAGACACCCTAGAATCACACATACAACATGTCCGGGCAGTATTACAAAGACTCATCGACCACCAACTCTACGCCAAGTTCGAAAAATGTGAGTTCCACCGCACTGTTACCTCCTTCCTCGGCTACATTATCGGCTCAGAGGGGGTAGCCATGGACGACAAGAAGGTCCAGGCCGTTCTCAATTGGCCTCCACCCACATCTGTCAAGGAACTGCAACGATTCTTGGGATTTGCTAACTTCTACCGGCGTTTTATAAGAAACTTCAGCTCTGTTGCAGCTCCGCTTACGTCTCTTCTCCGGGGAGGAGGTAAAAGGCTTGTGTGGACACCTGAGGCTGAGAGGGCTTTTCAACAACTAAAGGAACGGTTTACTTCGGCTCCCATCCTTCACCATCCAGACCCCGAGCGGGGGTTCGTGGTCGAAATTGATGCTTCAAACACTGGCATAGGGGCTGTACTCTCGCAACGTCAGGGCTCTCCACCAAAGCTGTTCCCCTGCGCCTTCTACTCGCAAACTTTCACCCACCGAGCAAAATTACGACGTGGGAGACCGTGAATTACTCGCCATGAAGGCGGCCTTTGGAGAATGGCGGCATTGGTTGGAGGGAGCCAAGGAACCATTCATTGTGCTAACCGACCATCGCAACCTTGAATACCTCAGGTCAGCCAACCGCCTCAACCCACGTCAGGCCAGATGGTCTCTCTTCTTCACACGTTTTGATTTCAGGGTCACATATCGTCCAGGCCCCAAGAACACAAAAGCCGACGCACTTTCCCGCCAATTTGAATCCTCCACTGCCCCCTCCGACCCTGAACCCATAATAGCACCTTCCCTCATCCTCGGTCCCATACAGTGGGACATCATGACCGAGATTACAGAAGCCCAAGACAACGAACCGCCACCGCCAGAATGTCCTCCTGAGCGCACATACGTTCCTAGGGCTCTCCGTCAATGTGTGATGCAATGGGTACATGATTCCCCCAGCTCTGGTCACCCAGGAATTACCGCTACCATCCATCTTGTTACCAACCGTTTCTGGTGGCCCTCACTCCAAGGAGACACTACGGAGTTTGTTCGCAACTGTCCTGCCTGCAACATATCCAAATCCTCTCACCAACGGCCTGCCGGTCTCCTGCAGCCTCTTCCAGTTCCCCAACGCCCTTGGTCACACATTGCCATTGACTAGGTTACCGATCTACCTGCCTCACGTAACTACACAACCATCCTCACTGTTATAGACCGGTTTTCCAAATCATGCCGACTGATACCCCTAACTAAACTGCCCTCTGCTTTTGAAACCGCCGAAGTATTGATGGAACAAGTCTTCAGGTTCTACGGCCTTCCAGAGGACATTGTCTCTGACCGAGGACCCCAGTTTACCTCTCGTGTCTGGGCCGCATTTTGCAAACATCTCAACATCAATGTTAGCCTCACCTCAGGATACCACCCGGAATCCAATGGACAGGCAGAACGCCTCAACCAAGAACTCACCCGCTTCCTCCGCACATACTGTCACAACAACCAACAGGATTGGAGCCGCTACCTGTTATGGGCGGAATATGCTCAGAACTCCCTCCGCAAGCCATCCACAGGTCTCACACCTTTCCAATGTGTCTTAGGCTTCCAGCCGCCTCTCTTCCCATGGTCTGGTGAACCCTCAGAATTACCATCTGTCAATGACTGGCTACAAAGGAGTGAGGAAACCTGGAACATGGCTCATGTCCACCTTCAAAGAGCCATTAGAAGGGCACAGGAGCAGGCCGATCGCCGTCGGAGACCGCATCCAGCTTATACCCCTGGTCAGTGGGTCTGGCTCTCCTCACGAGATCTTCGCCTCCGACTTCCCTGTCGCAAGCTCAGTCCCAGGTACGTGGGTCCGTTCAAAATTCTCCGTCAGATTACTCCAGTTTCATATCGTTTAGAATTACCTGCCCATTACCGTATCTCACCCACTTTCCATGTGTCTTTGCTTAAGCCCGCCGGTGCTCCGAGAGGAGAGGAGATCCAGGAGGAAGCCGCTGACGAGAGCACCCCTCCCTTGGTCGTGGATGGCGAGGAGGCTTACCAGGTGCACGAAATCCTGGACTCTCGACGCCGGGGTGGGGTACTTCAGTACCTCATAGACTGGGAGGGGTATGGCCCGGAGGAGAGGTCGTGGATCAATGCCCGGGACATCCTGGATCCCTCGTTGACTGCCGAATTCCACAGGACCCATCCGGAGAGACCAGCCCCTCGACCTCGTGGGAGACCCCGGCGTCACAATCCTTCTCGCTTCAGGAGCCGCTCGCAGGGAGGGGGCTCTGTCATGAGTCAGGCTTCTGTGGCTCCCTCCGATCGCCACCGGAGGGCACCCTCTCCCGAATATTGACTGGTTTTGGACTCTATTTCCCATGTTCCCCGTACCTGGGTCTGATTGCCCTTCCAGGTGTTCCTTATCTCCTACCCTATTTATACTGCTTCCAGACTCGTTCACTTTGCGAAGTCTTGTATTGCCCCGGCTGCATTTCTGAGCGTTTTCTCTGTTATTGGATTATCTGTGTTTGACCTAGGATTGTTTTCTCGTTGTTTGATTCTCTGCCGCCTGCCCTTTGGACTCTATTGCTTTGGACTCTGATACTGGTCTGCTAGCCGCCAGCCCCGACACTTCGCCTGCCTGTGACCATTCTTTGTTTATTCTCTGCTGTCCCTGTCGCTGTATTCTGACCCCCGCCTGTCTGACCACGTTTTCTCTAATAAAAGCTGCAAATGGATCCTCAGGCTTCTGATCAGTCATTACACATACATTATTATAGAATGAATATATTATAGAAATTAATACTTTTATTTGGCAAGAATGCTTTAGATTGAACAAAAGTGATGATAAAGATTTCTATTTCAGATAAATGCTGTTTTTCTGAACTTCCTATTCATCAAAGAAACCTGAAAAACAAAATCTACTCAGCTGTTTTCAACTTAATAATAATAGTAATAATAATAATAACGAGCAGCAAATTAGAATATAGAATGATTTCTGAAGGATCATGTGACTGGAGTAATGCTAAATGTCACATTTGAAATCAATGGAATTATTTACATTTTAATAGAAATGTAGAAAACTGTTTCAAATGAAAAAAGAGTTATTTTAATTAGTACAAATATTTATAAATGTTACTGTTTTGCTCTACTTTGGATCAAATAAATCCAGGCCTGGTGGGCAGAAGAGACTTCTTTAAAAAACATTAAAAATCTTACTGTTCAAAAACTTTTGACTGGTTGTGTTTAACAAAATATATGTTTCAAATATCATAAGTCTGAGCAGTTGAATGAACAATTGAATGATCAGACAAACAGTTCTTGTTATGCAGTAAACACATACATACATACATACATAGACTACACAGAGAGATTCCTTGCTCTGAAAGATTATTCACAGGACATGACATGAGGCCTTGTTCATCAAGACAATTTGATATGAATGTGTGCAGCTCCTCCAGATACTCAAAGATGAATGAAAAGACATCTCTTGCTTCATCCGATTCTCTGATGTCTTCGATGGCATTCTGTTGATTTTTACTGTCCATCTGTAGAAAGGCAGGACCTTTCACCACCCCACAGAATAACTCACAGTGACTCTGTTTCCAGCACCATGATGGACCTTTGGTAACTTCCTCTTTATGTCCTCTTGGTGCTCCTGATAAAAATAGAGAATACATATGTGTTGGAAAGTATATGTGTCCACTAAAAAGTATTTACCTCATCATTTAGGCTACCTCATCCTTCTACATACAAACATATGTATGATTTATATATATTTATTTATCTATATCAATATCTAAAAATGCTCTCACCATACATGCACCACTGCATGGCTTATGTGGTCCTCAAAGTGAATTGTAATGAGTCATTTTCTTTACTGGTAAAACTGCAGCAGGGACCCCTCGACCCGGCAGAACTGCCCTGCATCAGGCTTGGACTATTCTGTATTGTTAAAGGCGGTATATAAATAAAGGTGATTTGATTTGATTTGACTGAAAATGTGTAGAATGCACAAAAACATTGACAAACGTTATGTGATCTTTCCATTAATATAGAAGAATACAAAGATAATTATCACAGAATATACACAGAATTATCCAGCTGAGATGTAGATGTAGTGGAATGATGCGGTTACTCATCTGATTTACTGTGGGTACTGTGATCAGTGTTTATCATTAAAGATGTCATATGTATGTGAGTGTTTTGTGTGGGGGGCAGGTAAGTATATATGTGTGAGAGGGATGAAGTGTGTGTGAGTGGGTGAGATGACTGTATTGTGTGGGGGTCAGGGTATAAAAAAAAAATGCACATTGATTCAGCATTCACTTTATGTCATAAGACGTAGATAGAATAGATGCATTATCTATCTATTCACACATGTATGTATATATGTATTTGTGTGTGTGTGTGTGTGTGTGTACACACACCTATGTATGTATACACACACACACACACACACACAGACGTACACACACATGTACAGTATACACACATGATGCACTGATTTATGAGGCGCCGTGTATAGGATTTAAATCAAACTTCGCTTATCAATACATACATAAAACACATGCATATACACCTATAAATTACTTGCATATACAGGGTGGGCCATTTATATGGATACACCTTAATAAAATGGGAATGGTTGGTGATATTAATTAATTCTGTCATTCTGGTATCGTAGTCTCGCTCTATTGTTTCATACAAACGCAGCTGCTGCCTTTTTTTGTACACTGTAATGGATTATAAGATAACTAACAAACTAGTACTACTACTTAATTATTTATGTGGTGAAATGTTGTGTAAAACTGGTATGACTGCACTGTGTCCCTAAAATGTCTAGTTTGAACTTGCCATTTGCTAGAAACTGATTTCTTCATGGAAGCTTTGCGTTCAAATATTTCAACTCAGATCAGTGTTTCGTGTCTAATAATTTGGACACGAAACATAATCTATCAAGCAGCTGTGTAATAAGTGAGATAATGTTCATTCAGCCAGTTGTTATCGCAAAATAAAGATGTATATTATCCCTTACTTATTATAATCTTAATTCAAGTGATGAAGGATTGTGAAAGTCTGACAGTAATCAGTGTTGAACACTACTGTAAGTTTAACTCTGCCTGGTTTAAATGTTTCCAAATGATTAACAGTTGAAAATATTAGAAATTTAGAAAAGTAATCAAAAGTAATTAAAAGTAATAATTTACAATACTTTAATGAAGTAATTGAAAAGTTACACTACTTATTACATTTTAAATCAAGTAACTTGTAATCTGTAACCTGTTACATTTCCAAAGTAACCTTCCTGACACTGACTAGGAATTAGAATCAGTGTAATGTGACGGTCAAATATAGGTGCGGGTGAGTGGCGGGCGGATAATTAGAAGCAGCGGACTCGGGTGAAGTTTGAGCTGATCTGCGAATCTCTACACTACAGTGATCTGGGTCACCAGTAACATACAATGGTATGCACTGTGCTGGACAAACGAAGTAAATACACCATTAAGAAGCATTTCTTCCGCGTAATGGTGGCGCTCATCGTTTACTCAGGAAAAAGGTCTGTATGTTCTGTAAAAAAAACATATCAGTCATATTAATCATACCACCACCGCATACCACATATCACGATAAGATGGCTTGATATATCGGTCAGGCTCTTATCTAAACTACTTTTAAACATTTTATTTAATTGAATGCAATGTCAGTTTTTCATGTCCATTTCTTGTATAAGATTAACGTTTATGCTTTAAAGAAACTAAAACTTTTTAAAATGCCCCTAATTTAAAGCATTAAATAGGGTGTTTTGTGAGTCCACAGACAGAGAAAACTTCAGAAGCACCAAATGCGGAAATCGAAACAAGAGTGAGCATATAAGTGATATGTTGTGTGTTCAAGTTACCTATAACATTATCCTAAGACATAATATTTAAAAATTAAGCTTGAATTAAAATGTGGCCCTTCTTTAATCACTCTGCATAATTATTTTTAGTGACACCACTAGAATCATTTACAGTCTCTTCATGTGCATTATTCGGACAAGAGGAAGGGGAGACCCACCCTAAAGGAGTTCGCTTTCCATTTGTCAAGGTGCTAACCCCCTATATCGAAACAATAATGCATTTACTTTTACCTAGACCCAGTTGGAAATGAAAAGCGTTCATTTTGAATTACTATTAAACATTCACTAAAAAATCTCCTTTTCTCTATCTGACACAAATGGGTACTATAACTTCCTAAGACAAAACTATCAAGAATATCCAAGTTACCTAATTTGAATAATTTGATATAACTGTAGTTGGATTTGTATGCTATTTAGAGTATTTGCTGACTCTGCACTAGGCTCTTGAAATGGTGAATCAGCGAGTGAGCTGGAACCAACCGTTAAAAGAGCGGATCAAATTGTGTTGATACCTACCAGCAGTCCGGGACATGGATCCCCTGAATCAGAGCATCAGAAACTACAGTAAAAGGTAGAGGAGTGCTTTTTTCTATTTATTTATGTAGTAACATAAAGGAATAGTCCACCATAAAAAATTATTTTCTTGCATGGAACACAATAAATAATTCTGAATACTGAAGAATGATGAAAGTGCTTTTTCTCAAACAATAAATGTACATGCAGTGACCATGAGATGTCAAACTAGAGACAACATTTCAGTCTGTTACTCACATTAAGATATCTCATATTATAACAACAAGAAACTTTGTTGTGATCCATACAAATAAAGAAAGTTGTTTGGGTTTGGAATGACATGAAGGTAAGTAAATGATGACAAGAATGTTCTTTGATGGACTCTCTTCAAGCCACAATAGGCCCTTCAAAACAAATTTCAATTATAAACATGAATAAAATAAGATGTCATTTCATTCTACAAAATATAATGTAGTGATGGGTGTCTATGCAGAGCTGAATATTTAGATTTCAGAAAAACCCTTCCCTGATCACCCTTAAATTGAGATCAATCCTGCTCTCTACCTTTCCATGAAACCAAAGCGAAGTGGAGAGGCCATCGAAGCAGGTGATGCTTAGTTTTCATTAGGTGCATGTAGTATTTAGTATAAAATACAACATAGTGTTACTTCTGAAGTTTTAAAGAGGCATTTCGTGTTCAGGGACTCGGAGCAGCCCAGATGTTCCAGAAAGATTATGACGAGCACAGTGATGAAAAGTTATGTGTGGCCTTCGATGGTGATGGAGTCCTGTTTTTGGGATGAGTCGGAAAAAGTAGTATACAAAGACAAAGGTCTACATGCTTTCTTTGAAAATGAGCGTAATAAAGGGACACATCTTTGGCACTTTGGCCAGAATGTTGGTCTGAAACCACTTGTTAGTACAGCTGATTCTCAAATGGCTCAGTTGGCCCTTGTTATATTTCACAAAGCACACACAGGCTTGTTATTTAAAGTGATTTTCATAGGAAGCTTCTACTCTACACGTATTAAGAGTTTTAAAGTTAAAATTGTCTGTGGTAATCAAAAGCATGACACAGATGCTGTACATAGTTATTCGGTCAAAAATAAACTGTTATATGCCTTAAAATAAGCTTTTTGGACATTTTACACTATAGTATAATGTAATAATTATATTTCTCTCTCTCTCTCTCTCTCTCTCTGAACTTATTTTGCAGGGTCCTCTAGAAAGGTTTTTTAAATCATTGGTACATCTCCAGAAGTTGTTCAAAGACAACAAAAACAAACCAAAAAATCCAATTCATACCTACTTGGTAACATCACGTGGCCCAATAAGTCCTGCACTCAGAGCACTAAAGACTTTTCAGGAGAACGATCTAGAGATAAATGAGGCATTCTTTCTAAATGGTGCCTCTAAAGGGCCTGTGCTGAAAATAATCAATCCTCATATATTCTTTGATGACCAGGAACCACATGTTGTTGACGCCCATAAAAATGGGGTTGTTGGTGCTCATGTACTTTATGGTGTTAAGAACGAGTGAAAATAAAACCTAATCTCTTTCGTAAAGGGGTGACAATACCATACAGCACCATACTTTCTTCTGCAACATTATTTATAATGCCATGAAAATTCAATTTGGGAATTGTTTCCACTCTTGTTTCTTAAGTATTTAAGCATAAATGAAATAAAGGGAAATACTAATTAAGGAATTGTTGAGCCGGTGATTATATTTTAAGGGTGAAATAATCAATAAATCATTACTTAAATGGCTTTTTCTTTGTCCTTGATTCTTGCCGTTATTAAACAGAGAATATACTATATTTTCTCTGCATCTTTCTTTTTTTACACAATCCATTTTGATAAACAAAAAAATGAAAAAAAAAATACTTTCATACTTTCACCCAAAAAAAAAAAAAAAGTTCCACAACATTTTAGTTAAATTACTCAAAAATACAATTAAATATAAATGTTTTAATTATTATAATTTTTCTAGTGGTTTTGCATGCCGGTTTTAACATCTAGCTCAAAACCATTCTGGTCCTAAAACAAAACATGTTATATTTTGTAATAGCTGTTCGGTAAACAAGCAAACACTTGAATGCATTCAGATAAGAGTCAACTATATAAAGAAGATATATTTTTCAGGACAAGGCTTTTATTTTTATTTTTTATTTATTTATTTTTTTTAAAGATGTCACATTTATTTTGGGCAAATAGTAGATGTAAATAAGAGGTATGCTTTTACTGTAACGAGCACCTAATCTTTAACTTATTTAATATATAGGCCATTTGTCATATGCCAGCACATGGTAGCAGTGTTGGGAGTAAGGCATTACAAAAGTAATAATATTACAGTAGTATATTACTTTTTGCTGTAACGCAGTAATATAACGCATTACTTATCAAATTTGCGTAATAATATTACTCGTTACAATCTGAGTAACGCAAGTTACAACATATTTTAACTCAAAATTAAGTAGTGAATTTACCAACACCGCAAAACAGCACCAGAGAAAAAATGCTGCTTGTAGAATAGTTTGTCTTTTTTCTGTAATTCAGTGGTTAAGATGACTGCAGAGACGGATTCTACATGTGTGAGATGGACACACTCCCGTTTTATTCATTTCATCAGAGAGAAGAATAAGAAGGCATAATCAGGTGTAATGTATGTGCGACACCAAACTCTCAACAAGGAGAAGTAGCACAAATAACTACTGGAAACACCTGGACTGGTGCCACTAACACTAAACTAACAGAGAGAGAGAGAGAGAGAATTTGAATTTTGAATTTTTACAAAACTTTAATACAAGTAAAAAAAATTCACAGTACAATTAAAAAGATTTCATTTCATTTTACATGAAAACAAAAACAAATCACATGAATGTAAAAAACACGTCAGCTTCGATCAAACAACACAAAGCATCGTTACAGCACCAAATACTTTCAAAGATATCAAGATCATCCAAATACTTATAATAATTAAAATCAGTCAAAATCCTTGCTTGTACCATATTTGAAAATAAAACAACTGCATTCTCTTCAAAGTTATGTTCAACTTTCTTCACACAGCCAGCTTAGCCTGACCTATTACAAAATTCAACAACTGACAAATGAATCTTCTCTTTCTTCTGTATCTAAAACCAAGAATAAACACTTCCAAAGAAAAAATTTCACTACAACTTAAGAAAATGCGTTTTAGCAGCAAAAACAAAGGTTCCAACCAAACACGGTTCGCAAAAGCATGAAAAATGGTCTCCCTCTCATTACAAAAAGGGCATACATCACCAATCTCTGGATTTAAAATGGAAATGAAAGAATTGACTGCAATAGCACCATGGAGGATCCTCCACTGCAAGTCACCTTCTCTTTTGATCAATGGTGGTTTATATTGTGCCCTCCACTCAGGCTTTTTAACTGCATCTAAATTGAAAAAGTCACGCCATGGGGTGTCAACCTTCCTATCTAGCATTTTTTTGTTAAAACTGATCACACAATACTTATACAGTGATTTCCCAGTACAAGATAGAAACTCTACAAACACAGATTCAGCAGTCTCTAAAAAAATTCCAGAAAAACCCTCTACATTTACAGAAAGAAACACGTGAGGCAAAGGGTCTGCTGGATCAGGCTTATTAAAACCATCACGAAAGTTAGACAGCAAGGACCATTCCGTTGGTTTGAGGGCAGCCTGCCACTTCAACAATAATTGTGCAACTAGACGAGTTGATCTGAACCCCAAACATTGAGCAATTGCCTCATTTTTAAAATCAAGTCCTACAAACTCCAGTAAATGTCCCAAGGTGATGATTTTGTTGTCGACGAGTGCCTTGTTAAGTCCTGGGAAAAGTCCACTGGCAGATAAATCCAGACGTGCTCCACGAACTAAAGGTTCCTCCAAAAGCCAAAACAAAGACTGTGGGTCTTCTGTTTGTTTAAAAACAAAGAAACTCCAAACCTTGAAAATGTTCCTGTAAAAAACTGGCAATCCAGAAGTGTTCAGTTTTGAAGAGTCCAACAGAAAAAGAGCTTTGTCCAGCCCTAGATTCTCAAGCTTGTGTAAAATCACATATGCAACAGCACACCATTTAAAATCAAGTGAACCAACTAGCAGTCTTTGAATACGTTGCAACCGAAAGGCTGCTATCCTGCTTTGCAAATGTTTTAAGCCTTGTCCACCCTCTTCTTTGGGCAAGAATAACACACTCTGCGGGACCCAATGCAGTTTATCCCAGAAAAAAATCTACCAAAGTAGCCTGAATTTTAGATAACAAGTAAGAGGGAGGATCAACACAAGCAAACTTGTGCCATAAAGAAGATGCGACTAAATTATTAACTATTAAAAGTCAAAGTCAAAATCAAAGTCAACTTTATTGTCAAATCTGCCATATGTACCGGACATACAGCGGGTCTTACCTCCCGCGACAACAACTCTGTCGGCACGGTAGCATGTTAGCTGGTCGAGCTGAATTGCGCGGTCCAGGACACTGTCGCTGAGCCATGTTTCCGTGAACACAAAAACACAACAGTCCTTTACATTTCTCTGAGATGAACGTAGTAGGCGGATGTAGTCCAGTTTGTTATCCAAAGAGCGTACGTTGGCCAGAACGATGGAGGGGATAGCGGGTTTGTGTGGGCTAGCCGCTAGCCTAGCTCGGATGCCCCCGCGCTTAGCCCTCTTCTGCTTCCTCTCACACCGCTTGAGGCGCTTCCATTGTGGGCGAGGTGCAGGAGTGGGGGTCGGTGATTGAGTAGGCCTCCGGAGCAGACTCAGATCATTCAGCTCTTTGGCGTCCGCAGAGTTTAACTTAAAACGTTTGTTTCTGCCGATGTCGAGCAAAAATCTTCGGCTATATACGCGCTCAAAGACAGATAAACGCGATGAAGACGTACAAATACACTGCGACTTACAGGACGAAAAACACGAAAACACCGAAAACATTCTCTCTTGTCGGGAGAGAGAAAAGCCGCAGCGTGTGCACGCATCGTCATTCTGTTGGGTGACTTCATCAATCTTCTCTAGAAGCTTTGTAATGTGAATTTGATGAATCTCATTTTTGCTGTTTTGCAGTGATTAACTTGCTCTTTGAATGTTGTACTGTGTATGAAGACTTGCCATTCTCTGTTTGACATTTGTTCTCTTCCAACAAACGGCACCATTGTGAACAGCACAGCTTCTTCTACAAAGTTTTCTGAATTTGCTCCACAATGTTCCTCTGGTCCTCTCTGAAGGTCTCCAGGTTGACAACAAGCAGGAACACGTGAGGACCAGGATAAGAGAGATAAAGACTCTTCATCTTCTGTTTCTTCATCTCCTCATCAGTCAGTTGAGTGTTGAAGAATCCTGGGGTGTCGATGATGGAGATGTTTCTGTCTTCGACTCTTCCTCTCTGACTGAACTGAATAAGAGGAACTAGGAATGTCTGATCTGCCTCTCATCCTAAATATATAAAGGCAACACCACCCATTTGTTATGTATTAGACACCTGCAAGTACATGCAGCTGTAACACCAGTACTGAGGCGTTTGTCCTGTACTATGATCACTGCTGTGACACTGTCAAAACATTGATGTGAACTGTACTAACATGTTTGACTGACCAATGCCAGACTAGAGTAGTAGACTAGACAGTGAGCAGGGACTGTCAAACCATATACACTATTTCAGATCAAACTATAGTAGTCCATTTGACTTGTGTACTTTATTCCAAATTCTCTGAAGTCACATGAAGCATTTGTGTGAGAAACATTTATATTTAAGCTAAGTTACTACCCTGTGTTGCCTCCAAAACTGGGCTTTCATACATTCTTAATGTGACATTTAATTGAACAATCAACAGCCCTATAAACCATTCACTTTCATTTGTATGAAAAGAAGCAGCTTAGACCTTCAGCCAAAATATTTCTCCTTTTGTGTTCTACACAATACAGAAAGCCACACAGGTTTGGAACGGCATGACATTGAGGAAGTGTTTACAGAATATTTATTTTTGGATTAATCATGCCTTTAACATACATAGTGTCACAAACACACACACACTGAGATGGAGGAGACGAGAGGTGAGTGGCAATCCAATCCAATGTTTTACTGACAAGCTTGTTTGGTGAACAACATGGTGAAAGGCAGAATAAAGAGTTCTTAACTGAATGGTGTTGTAGCATTGAAATGAGACAGAATCCAGGTATTGAGCCACACCAATCTCCAGAGCACAATGTAGTAGTCCAAGTGGAAGTAGCATAGAGTAAGGAAGTTAGCATGTGAATGGTAGACCAGACAATGAGAGTGTGCGTGAGTGTCTTATGTAGGGTGTGGCTCAATTAAATCATATCAAATCAAATCACCTTTATTTATATACCGCCTTTAACAATACAGAATTGTGACAAGGCGGCTGTACAGAATTGAATAGGAAATAGTGCATCAACAATGCAAAGGGCAACAGTAAACACTCAATTTCAGGTACAGGTAGTTAATCAAATACAATAAAATAAAATGCAATATTGTGTGAAGATAAAGTGAAGATAAAGTGTCCCCAACTAAGCAAGCCAGAGGTGACAGCGGCAAGGAACCAAAACTCCATCTGTGACAAATGGAGAAAAAAACCTTGGGAGAAACCAGGCTCAGTCGGGGGTCAGTTCTCCTCTGGCCAGACACAGAGGACTCACCAGGTCCTGTGGTCCTGTGCCGACAGCCGTCTAGGTGACGAGGTCTTCACTGTGGATCTGTCTCTGGGGCTCATCTAGTTGATGTGGTCTCCGCTGACATTCAGGGCTGTAGAGGTCGTCTCTAGGTGCTGATCCACCGTCTGGGCTGGGTTCGGACTGGATCCGGGGGACTGCAGTGACCATCTGATCTGGATACGGACTGGATCTGGTGGTTAATGTGACCTCGGCATGAGAAAGAAACAGACTAATATTAGAGTAGATGCCATTCTTCTGACGATGCACTGAGTACATCGGGTGTTATGGGAAGTGTTCCTGCAGCCTAACAATTCTTTAACGGATTTGAATAATAGAAATGTGTTAATGTGTTACGTGTAAGCCAGGTTAAAGAGATCTTTCTTTAATCTAGATTAAACTGACAGAGTGCGTCTGCGTCCCGAACAGTGTTCGGTAGGTTGTTCCAAAGTTTGGGTGCTAAATAAGAAAATGATCTGCCGCCCGCGGTTGATTTTGATATTCTAGGTATTAGAATATAGTTTTGAGAACGCAGCAGACGTGAGGGACTATAATGTGATAAGAGCTCACTCAGGTACTGAGGAGCTAAACCATTCAGGGCTTTATAAGTAATTAGCAGGATTTTAAAAACTATACGATGTTTAATAGGGAGCCAGTGCAGTGTTGACAGAACCGGGCTAATATGATCATACTTTCTGGTTCTAGTAAGAACTCTAGCTGCTGCATTTTGGACCAGTTGGAGTTTGTTTATTAAGCGAGCAGAACAACCACCCAATAAAGCATTACAGTAATCTAACCGTGAGGTCATAAATGCATGAATTAATGTTTCAGCATTTGACATTGATAGCATAGGTCGTAGTTTAGATATATTTTTGAGATGGAAAAATGCAGTTTTGCAAATACTAGAGATACTAGAGGTTTTCAAAGGAAAGATTACCATTAAACAGCACACCTAGGTTCCTAACTGATGACGAAGAATTGACAGAACAGCCATCAAGTATTAAACAGTGTTGTAGGTTATTACACGCTGAGGTTTTAGGCCCAATAATTAACACCTCTGTTTTTTCAGAATTTAGCAGTAAGAAATTACTTGTCATCCAATTTTTTTATTCAATTACACAATCCATTAGTTTTTCAAATTGGTACGTTTCGCCGGGCCGCGAGGAAATATAGAGCTGGGTATCATCAGCATAGCAGTGAAAGCTAACACCACATTTCCTGATGATATCACCCAAGGGTAACATGTAAAGCATAAAGAGTAATGGCCCTAGTACTGAGCCTTGCGGTACTCCATACTGCACTTGTGATAGATATGATACCTCTTCATTTACTGCCACGAATTGATGGCGGTCAGATAGATACGGTTTGAACCATGCCAATGCACTACCACTAATGCCAACATAATTCTCAAGTCTATTCAGGAGAATGTTGTGGTCAACAGTATCAAACGCAGCACTAAGATCCAGTAGCACTAACAGAGAGATACAACCACGATCGGATGATAAGAGTAGATCATTTGTAACTCTAATAAGAGCAGTCTCAGTACTATGGTACGGTCTAAAACCTGACTGAAAATCCTCACAGATATCATATTTCTGTAGGAAGGAAGATAACTGTGAGGATACAACCTTTTCTAATATCTTCAACAGAAATGGGAGATTCGAGATAGGTCTGTAATTAGTTAATTCGTTGGGGTCAAGTTGTGGTTTTTTAATGAGAGGCTTAATAGCAGCCAGTTTGAAGGTTTTGGGGACATATCCTAATGACAGTGATCAATTAATAATATTTAGCAGAGGATCTATGAGATCTGAAAGCAGGTCTTTTAGTAGCCTAGATGGAATAGGATCTAACATACAAGTTGTTGGTTTAGATGATTTAACAAGTTTATACAATTCATCCTGACCTATAGTAGAGAATGAGTGGAATTGTTCCCCAGGAGATCTATAGGACACTATCTGATGCGACACTGTAATTGACGGCTGCATAGTGACAATTTTGTCTCTAACTGTATCGATCTTAGAAGTAAAGTAGTTCATGAAGTCATTACTGCTATGCTGATGGGCATAGTCAGTGCCTGTTGGTTCTTTATTTTTTGTTAACTTAGCCACTGTATTGAATAAATACCTAGGGTTATGTTTGTTTTCTTCTAAAAGAGTTGAAAAGTAGTCAGATCTGGCTGATTTTAACGCTTTTCTGTTCGATAGGGTACATTCCCCCCAAGCAGTACGAAAAACCTCTAATTTTGTTTTCCTCCAGCTGCGCTCCATTTTCCGGGCTGCTCTCTTTAGGGCGCGAGCGTGCTCGTTATACCACGGGGTCGGAGTGTTTTCCTTAATCTTCCTTAGGCGCAGAGGAGCGACCGTATCTAGAGTCCTGGAAAAGAGAGAGTCAATAGTTTCTGTTACATCATCAAGTTTTTCTGAGCTATTGGACATGCTGAGGAATTCAGATAAGTCAGGAAGATTACTCAGAAAGCAATCTTTTGTAGTAGAAGTGATGGTTCTACCATACTTGTAATAAGGAGTTGAATTTACAGTTTTAGTCATCTGGAGAATACACGAGACTAGATAATGATCAGAGATATCATCACTTTGCTGCAGAATCTCAACGGCATTGACATCAATTCCATGTGTCAGTATTAAGTCTAGAGTATGATTTCGACAATGAGTGGGACCTGACACGTGTTGTCTAACTCCAATAGAATTTAGAATGTCTGTAAATGCAGCTGCCAGCGCATCATTTTCAATATCAACATGGATGTTAAAGTCACCTACTATTAAGACCTTATCTGTAGCCAACACCAGCTCAGATATAAAATCAGCAAATTCTTTAAGAAAATCTGTATGGTGCCCTGGTGGCCTGTATACAGTAGCAAGTACAAATGTCATAGGGGATTTATCATTAACACTTGTTTCTCTGGATAATGTTATATGAAGCACCATTACTTCAAACGAGTTATACTTGAAATCCGTTCTCTGTGAAACACTAAAAATATTGCTATAAATTGTAGAAACACCTCCCCCTTTACCTTTTAGACGTGGCTCATGTTTATAACAGTAATCATGAGGGGTAGACTCGTTTAAGATAATGTAATCATCTGATTTTAGCCAGGTTTCTGTCAAACATAGCACATCTAGGTTATGATCAATGATCATATCATTTACAAAAAGCGCTTTTGTCGAGAGGGACCTGATATTCAAAAGGCCAAGTTTTATCATTTGTTTCTCTGTATTATGTAAATTTTTAATTTGTTGAACGTTGATTAGATTGTTACTCTTAAATTGGTTTGGACGTCTTTTGTATTGTCTAGCTCAGGGAACAGACACAGTCTCTATAGCATGTTATCTAGGTGAAAGGGTCTCTATGTGCTGAGAATTAACTGATTTTGGTGACGTGAGGCGGCTAGCAGACGGTCGGATTAGCCAGTCTGTCTGCTTCCTGACCTGGGCCCCAGTTAGTCAAGTGCAAACTCTAAGACTATATGCCATATTACTAGAGAGAAGAGCAGCACCACCCCTGGAGGGATGAAGACCATCTCTTTTCAACAGGTCAGGTCTGCCCCAAAAACTTGTCCAATTGTCTATGAAACCTATGTTATTCTGCGGGCACCACTTAGACATCCAGCCATTTAGTGACGACAGTCTGCTATGTATCTCGTCACCACGATACGCAGGGAGGGGGCCAGAGCAAATTATAGTGTCTGACATCGTACTTGCAAGTTCACACACCTCTTTAACATTGTTTTTAGTGATCTCCGACTGGCGAAGTCGAACATCATTTGTGCCGATGTGAATCTTACTGAATTTATGTTTAGCATTAGCCAGCACTTTTAAATTTGCCAAGATGTCAGGCGCTCTGGCTCCCGGTAAACATTGGACTATGGTGGCTGGTGTCTCTATTTTCACGTTCCGTACAATAGAATTGCCAATAACTAGAGCACTTTGATCAGGTTTCTCAGTGGGTGCGTCACTGAGTGGGGAGAACCTGTTTGATGTTCTGATCGGAACGGAAGAGCGGTGTTTTGACCCACGACTATGCCGTCTCACAGTCACCCAGTTGCCCTGCTGCAAAGGCGAAGTTACCGGAACCGAACAATGTACGGGACTCCCTGAGCTAGTCGCATCCAAAGCCGTATCTAATGCCCTCACATTCTTACTATCCTCGATTAAAGTTTGGATGCGTGTCTCTAGTTCTGAAATCTTCTCTGTCAGCCTAACTATTTCCCTGCATTTATCACATGTGAATCCCTCGCTGCTGACAGAGATTGATAAACTATACATATGACAGGTGATGCAGGTTACCAGGAAAGGAGAAGAAGCCATTACTCACCGTAGATGTAGAATGATTTCAACTCACCACTGTTGTCTGATGAACTTGTGTAGAAAAAGGCGTAGAGAAAAAGTAAAAGTGAATGGCAAGCTAACCGGCTAACACACTACAAACACGCTGCACTCGCGGTTGTAGAATAAAAACGAGCGATCAACGAGAGCGAGGGAAAAAAGGAAAGCGTTAGTAGACGTGAATAGAGACGTGAGTGGGAACGCAAATGGCAGGCTAACCGGCAAACGGAATGCTAACGCACAGCGCGGCGTTGCACTCGCGGTTATAGATTAAAAGCGAGCGATTGGATTAGTTTGATGGATAATAACAGAAATCTGGTGGGGAAAAAAGCTATGTTTTATCACTTTAAACAACAGAAAGTAATAGTAAAATTTAGATTTCCTCAGAAGAATAAAACTCTAGGGAGCTACAAACGCACACCACTCTGCAACACGATAGTATATAAGGGAATAGTACATAAGGGCTCAGTAAGGATCAACTGACAAAAACAAACTGTGAAACATTTCCTTGTACGTGAAACGTTCATTAGAGATGTATATGATTTCTCTAAGGGCTTGGAAAAGCGTTATTCACTGGAACAGCACCGTGTGACATTATGATAGAAGAAAAAGAGAGCAGAACAAAAAGAAACACTGTTACGCAATAAATAGCGATTGTGAAAGTTTTAGATTTAGTTTGACTTAAAAACAATGTTTTCGTATTGGAGCAGTCTGCGTGTTTAATGGTAAAACACGTTAAACATGAAGAGCGCCTATTTTTCACATTCCTTACTATAGTGGACTGACCAAGGGGTTTACGGACAAGAGCTTTGCTGTGAACAAATTCACAGATCAAGCTGGTTCACATGACACTGGTTTCAGTCTGCTCAGTTTCGGAGCTATAAGCATTATAAAATTAAGAGTCGCATCTAAAAAAAAACTGATTTCGGCCAAAAGGCACAGCATCACCAGAATTCACAAATCATGGAGAACAACATTCGGGATTATTCGCATGTTTATGACAGTGCGCTGTGTATTTATAGCCAAAAGAAATCCGAATATCAAACCGCAAACTCTTTACTGCGGTCGAATGAGCTGCAGGACTCACCCCAGCTGTTAGTTGTTTGTGTAAAATCTGAAGGTCACTCAGTTTGTTTCTTATTATTTCTCTAGCCTCGTGTTTTCTCAATCGCCTATCAACGCCACTTAATTCATATCGTTCTACAAATTCCCACAGCTGTTTTTTCGAACACCGATTTAATAGATGGTCTGAAGGAGCTTTACAAAATTCCTCAACTGAAGTCATAATGCGACAATCCGAAAACAAACTTACACAACTTAATTCAAAAACTCGGCCTACCTATACATCAACTCACAATTCAGCTCAGGTAATTCTTACAGTCCATTTGTGCACACATCTCCATCTGATCCTAACAAAACACTCTGACTGACTACTCCTAGTCTTCATGCGCTTCCAAGAGTCAAGACCTTTGAAGCACCCAAATACCACTGACGTAGACCCGAACAAACAGTTCAGGAACTAACACCACGGCAGTGCACTCGACCCAGGAGACACACAAAAATAATAAACTAAGACAAAAAACAACGCAAAGCGCTGCTACAACCTAACAGGGTAGGATTTACAAATACACAAATTCCAAACCGCAAGAACTTTCCTCTTCTGAGCTGACTAACAACACAACCGACGCTCCAACAAATGTTTCTGCCTCCTGGTCTCTCGCACCTAATCAACCAAACGAACGAAGTTCAACGTCAACAAAATCAAACCAATGTAAATTAGACGAGCCCCCATATGTTACACCTGGCTCAAAGATGTAACATTAAGGGAGACGACACGGCGGAATAACTTCAAACAGAATATTTATTACAACAAAATTAACCAAAATAACATAATCAGGACATCAGTATCAGTAGGTTCGATCAGTGTGAAATGCGAGTGAATGGATGCACAATGAAGTGTGGTCAGCGCTAGTGAATGAACACGAAACAATAATATCACAAAACTGGAGCTCTGGCAAACTGCCCACGCGACAGAGGAGCAGCAGCGCCGACAAACTCTTGCACTCAAGTCACACCCCAAATCACAACTAGTTCCATTTGTTAATGGTAATAATGTTAATGATATACTTGAAGCATGTACAGTCAAAATAGTGGGTCCGGAATAGAGTCTTGAGGAACAGCACATATAAGCAATGTCGAGCAGGCACGTGCACAGGTACAGCTCAACCTGTGTAGAGCACATGCGCTTTTTCCCTTACGCTCTTTTGGCAGTGGTGTTTTTTTCTTCTTTCTTTCTTCAATAAATCAGTGCATATTGGTCACCCTTTACATTTGTCTGCCTGTTTTACAAATATTTTAACTCCACCCCTTCTGTCTTGACAGGATGAATAAAGTTCCACAGCAGCTGAGCTGAATCAAGTCTTGCAAGGGTAAAAAAATATCTTGTTGTTTGAGTAAGTACAGTGTTTTCTTTATGCAAGAAACTCAGTCTATTAAGGCTCGTATTTTATGTATTTGAGGTCTGAGACATGTGGGCCCTGGTGAAAAAAACAGCATATGCTGGTTAGGTAGGTTTTGATGCTGGTTTATGCTGGTCCTTTGCTGGTTTTTGCTGGTCATGTTGCTGGTCAAGGACCAGCTTAAACCAGCATCAAAACCTACCTAACCAGCATATGCTGTTTTTTTCACCAGGGGGACCGGAGAGAGAGGACTACCCTTTGCCATCTAATCTATAGCCAATACACTTAAACAGCCTGTGCATAAAGTAGCATTTCATCTCTTTTATAAAATGAGATTTCGACCAAATGGATTTTACAACAAGAAAAAACTGAGCACCCATATAGCTACAACACACTTTTGATGAAAATGTTTTTAAGGTATGGTTTTCGTCATAATGTACTAATTTAAATTATTAATCAGTAATGAATTTCTGACTCGCTCTAGCGCAGTGGTTCTCAGCTCCAGTCCTCGGGGCCCCTGCTCTGCACATTTTGTATGTTTCTGAATCTGAGTCACTCAGTTCAGTTCAGATCTTGAGCTGATGATCTGAATCAGGTGTGTTAAATGAGGGAGACACACTAAATGTGCAGAGCAGGGGCCCCGAGGACTGGAGTTGAGAATCACGGCTCTAGTGCATGAAAAGGAAGCATCTCTGTCACCGAGAATGAGACCTTTGCAGAAACAAAAAAGGTGTTTCCCAAATTCAGCATGGTTACATAAAATCTCTGGTGTACTTTTGGTCCACTACATTGCATGCATTTGAAAATTGAAGCACAGTTCTGTGTTTTCTGTGTTTTCATGTTTTCTTTCAGAATCATTACTGGCTGATAGAAAGAAAAAAAAATAGGTTAAGATAGATAAGATAAAGGTGTGAATAATGGGGGTCATCGTAGTTGTTGATGAAGATGATGCAGAACGACTGACTGCATGATGAAGTCTAGCTGTTAGAATGCAGATATGTGCCTCTGAAATGAGAGATATGAGTGCAAATGACCCTGGATGGATGAGTCTTGTATTAGTATCATATGATATAGTTCAGCAATGTCACATGACAACAGAGAGGATTTTTCCTGAATATCTGCATGATTGCAAATGTGATATTGATTTTACACAACAGTTCAATTGTGTTACATTTTAGACACATTGTCAGTATCGTCTGTTTTTGTCTCATTTCACCAACAGAAACAAAGCTCTATGTGTTGTGCATCTCTGATCAACACACAGCGATGTTTCATTACTAAATGAATCCACGGTTTTAAACAAAACGAGCGAGTCAGTGATTCAGTGATTCAGTGAGCCGTTCATAAAGATGCAGATGATTTGTTTCTGTCATGTGTAGTCTTTGATCAGTGGTAGAGAAATACAAAATAAATTTTTAATTAGAAATCCAAAGGAATACAGGTGACAACTAAAACAACTTCAACACAAGACAAAGGAACAGAGGAAAACCCAGGGCTTATAAAGATGGGAACATAATTAGTGAAACAGAAATAGGTGTGGGGCTAATTAACAATCAAACTAAACTAGAACAGGAAAATGACCAAATATGGAAACAGGAACTAAGGCTGTGGGTAAAACACAGAACACAAAGTCCAGAATCCTGACAGTTTCTGAATGAATCAGCCATTTTAAGATGGATTGAATGAATGACTGAATGACTCACTTATTTACACAGTGATTTGCTGCCACCAACTGGTGCTTTTCATTTTACATGTAGAGAATTTTTTTTTTTTTCAAAATTATTGCATATTTCAGTATTTATTTGTATTTTTATGTTGAATTAAAATATATTTCTTTTTTTATAAGCTGTTTTTTGTTCTGTCTATATTCAGTGCTTTTCTAATTGAACACAATAATTACTTTAATGATCTTTACTAATCACTTTAATCGGCACATGGTGTGTTAATTCATCTAATTAATTTGAGATTAATGTGATTAATTAATTGGCATATTTTGTAATTAGATAAAAAAAAGTAATTAATTAACCTCATTAACTGCTCATTTTAAGTGATTTACTGCAGCTTTGTGATATTACGGCATCAGGACTGTGCCAATAAGATGTTCAGATGTTTTTATTTTTAAGTCAATATAAGGAAAATGCTTTGAGTGTTTTAGATGCTCAGACACATGAAGAATCATTCAATCAATAAAGAATCTTTATAACCCTGATGGATATGAGCCTTTTATCGCTATAACCGAAAGCCACAGGAACGTTCATATTTACAAACAGTGTTTTGTGTGGAAAAGTGTTTAAAGTCACATTAGCCACATCAAAAGGCACAAAAATATTTTTTTCTGTTATTCCATGGATTTTATTGCGACCAGTGTTTTTCTGAACCACTATGTGTGCGCAGCTGCGAGTGACGTCACTGTGACTTGACTCCAGATTGGTTTATCCTCCTTATTTATCCCATAAGAGCGGCTGCAGCCATTTGTAAATGTTTGTGTCTGACTTCCGGTCTCATCCACTTCCAGCTATTTTTACCTGCACAAAAAACTTGTTTTGCTGCTTGATATTGCAAACTGATGTGTCTTTACCATACTATTGTAATGTTTTATCTTAATTATGAACACATGAACCGGACGTCTAACACATTACCAGAAAACAGCTTCCGCATTGAAAAATAAGGTGAATACACTTACGAGAATGAATGAGTGAATCTGGAGAGACAAACATGGCGACATCTTGCATTAATTTTCATATTCATATCGTCATATTCACAATATGATATTATCATCAACTTGCACTAGATGAAGACGTTTTGAGACAATCTTTGATGTCGTCTTGAGAAAGTCCAGCCTGACGCTCTGAAAGTGGTTTGAAGTGGATTTAAAGTGTGAACGGTTTTGAGTCGCTGCTGTTTCTCTCAGACACACAAACACACACATCACTAACAAGAGCACGCACACACGGTTGCTAGGCTGTTACGACTGGTTGCTAGGGTGTGATGGGATTTGTGACACATCACTGTTTGTCATTGTTCAGATATGATTAAGATGATTTATTCGAACCCTTCATCACGTGTTTGAATAATTTCTCATTTTTAAAGATGAATAAATGTCCTTGTTTTGTGATCTGATGTTCAGATCAACAGTCTCTTACTCGTGTGATCTGGATTAAATATTGAAACATGATGAAAGATGAAAGCAGGAAGATCCAGACCTACAGATTATTGACAGGTAAGATCTTCAGAGAGGGATAAGAAGAGAAGAATGGTGTGAGTGTGTGAGTGAAGGTGGTTGTGAATGTGTGTAGATGTGTGTTAGTTACAGGATCAGAGAATGACACTGTTCCTCTGTCATAGTCCAGATTCACTCTCACACGATCAAGATCCTGTTTAACACCAAAACCAGAACCTAAATACACTCTACACAGATCATACTCCACACACCAGACACCAGTCTTGAAGAAACCCCATCTCTTCCTCTGGTTTGATGCTGTAGTTACTCCAAGACTCCAGCATTTACTCTGTTTAACCTCCACATCCCAGCAGTGTGTTCCTGAGCTCAAACCCTCTGAACCCAGAACACAGGAATACTGGTCAAATCTCTCTGGATTATCAGGAACAGGTGGATTGTTCTCGCTGTATCTCACACTGGTCAGATCATCAGACAGAACGAGACCTGGATGAGCCGTGTTTGGATCCAGAATGACAGGAGCTGATGAGACACAATCAACAGATGCTGTTATTCTGATGTTCATATAATGATCAAGAGTGAACCCAACATACACGATTATGAATTATGACAAACACATCACACATTTTCATCACTGTCAGTCATTCTCTGTCTGATTTATCAATACTGAAAGTTCAATCACAAACACTGAGTGACACAAACTGAAAACAGATTCATTTCATTCACGCTCTCATTTATATTCAATTATAGTGAGAAACTGAATTTAATACAGAATATCACATTTAAACAGAACTTTCACACTGATTTCATATTCAAATGAGATAAAAATACATAATGCAAAATAAATAATGATTATATCCATTTAATTTTCCTCAGCATTTCTCTTTTATGAATCGCAAAGCTCTTTACTCAGTGCTGCCTAATTATTAAAAAATAAATACACTGCCATAATAATAATAATAATACTAATACGCTTGCTGATATTAATAAAAACTACAAGTAAATTCTATTCATAGATTGATTTAGTAATTCAGTCGTTACAATAAAGCTTAAAAAATTCATAAAAATAAATGATAAACATTAGATGAAAATCTAAAAAATTAAAATGATTAGAAAAGTTGTTTTTCCAACAACAAAAAAAAAAATTACAAAAATAAATAAATAAATGCCCTGAAGTATTAAAATGACTAAAACTGAAATAAAAATGTTTTATAATTATGCATATTTAAAAAGATACATTTTTTTTCTGGGATTGAATTTTTGTCTATTATATGTCTATTATTGTATTATTATCTATTATATGATTAAGTGATGTGCTGATTGTGGTGCAGTAGATGATCTGGTTGTTCACACATAATGCTGAAATCTGTCAATATCACATCATCATCATCATCATCATCATCATTTCCAGTGTGTGTGTATAAGAGCTCAGATCTTCTGCAGTCAGACTCACTGTTCTGGACGACGTCCCGCATCTTCTTCCAGACTCTGAACGGCAGGTTGCCCAAGTAACGCGGCACACGAATCAGAGCTCCAGAAGGCGTCTGTGGATCCGGCTGTGAGATCTGGACTCTGGAAGAACATTCAGGAGTCAGAACTGCAGTGGCTTTGGATCAGAAGCAGAGAGACCAGAGACACCAGCAGATCACTCACCTTTCAATTGAGACTGGAAACTCCTGCAGAACAAACACAGCATTGATCATCAACAACTCAATCAATCAATCAATCAGTGATCTGAAATCAGACCTTCAGAAAGCAGATGTCGCTGGCGTTCATCATCTCCTCTGTGTCTTTGATTGTGTGTGAAAGAGCTGAGATGTGTCTGTTGATCTCCTCCAGCTTCTCCTTCATCATCTGCTTCTTCTGCTCCTCTTCCTCCCTCAGTGCAGTGATTGTAGCTTCTTCTTCATCTCTGAGAAACTGATGAAGCTTCTCAAACTGCTGTTTAATCTGACGCTCTGTGTGCTCAGCTTGAGACTGAAATCAAACCACATCCACTTCAATCATCTCCATCAACACAATCCCATCATTCACATCTGAGAGAAACTAATCCATTATATTAAATATATCAGATCATAACTGTATATAGTGATCCTACAGCTGCAATCACAATGACTCTCCATTCTGTTTCCTCACCTTGATGTGTTCAACTGTTTTCTCAAACTCTCCTTTCATTTCTTCATTGTGTTTTAGTTTGTCCTGAAATGATTTCAGTGCTGTATTGAGCTCCTCCTAGAATTAAACAAGATAAAAACACATAAAACAGCAGATTACAGTGAAACATGAAGAGAAGACGATACAGTGATATGATCATATAATCCTGATTTCTTCTGTTTTTGTGAACATCTCATACTAAATTAATTCAGAAATTAAAACCTGTCATAAACAAAGACAACCTGAGTGACACAAAGCACAGTTTGTCAATGACAATGTTATTTATTGAAGCAAAAATAGTTCTCCAATACCAACTGGGTCTGTGTGAAAATCTATTTGCCCCCGTAGTTATTAATTCCCCAAATCTCTGAAACTTTATTGATAATGGAGTTCAGCTGGACTAAACACAACAAGCTCTGATCAATCAAATCAACACTAAAACAGGACGAATAAAACAACATGAAGTTGAAGATAAAAGTCGTTTCTCTCACCTTATATGATGAAACCACTTCAGTGATGGGTCTGAATTTATGATTGTCGTGTTTTTGTGAATTCATACACACTACACACACCGGCTGTTTGTCCTCCAGACAGAAGAGTTTGAGTTTCTCACTGTGTAAACTGCAGATCTCCTCAGATCCTGATGAACGCCTCTCATTTCTCTCCTTCAGGAACGACTCACACAAGTTTTTTAACACCAGATTAATTGGAGGTTCTTCTCTTGAGGATCTTCTCCTGCAGACGGGACACTCCTGAGTTTTCTTGGTTCTCCAGAACTGTTGAAGACACTCTTTACAGACACTGTGACTACATGATAAAACAACAGGATTCTTGAAGATTTCCTGACATACAGGACAAGAAAAATCATCTTCAGACAGTGATGCCATTTTCACTCTTTGAGCTCCAGCGATTTAAACTTTACTTTCACTTTCTGAACCACAGTTAGAAAAATGAATCACCACAAGAATCACAAAGATCTACTGTCTATTCAGAAACAATCCAAACAAAAATCCTTCTGTAATGTGTTTCTCTTGGTTCTTCACTGACGACTGATTCTTTATTGGTTTTGTCAGTAGAGAAGAGAGTCAGTGAGAAAGAACACGTCCGTCTCTTCCTGGTAAGAGTGTAAGTGTACAGAGTTTATGATCATGTGACTTTAAACAAGTCAGACAGGAACATCAGGATTTCTCCAGGTAACATTTGAACAGACGCTGCAGTGTTACAGACACTGAATGAGCTACTGAGAGCTGATGCAGTGTGGAGATGTGGACAAGAGTCAAGAGGAGACGTTCACCAAAGTGAAAGAAATGTTAGTTGTGGCCCCAGTGCTGGCGTATTACGACATGAACAAGACGACAGTCATCACGGCCGATGACAGCAGTTACGGAATAAAGGGTGCGTTGTTTGAAGAGCATGATGGGAAGATGCTTCCAGTGTTTTCTGTTCCCAAACTCTCACAGACACAGAGAAGAACTACACTCAGACTGAAAAAGTGAAAGTGAAAAAGTGAAAATACTGTCAACTATGGTGACCCATAGTCAAAATTGGTCCTCTGCATTTAACCCATCACGAGTGCACACACACACAGTGAGAAGTGAACACACACACACACACTGTGAACACACACCCAGAGCAGTGGGCAGCCATTGCTCCAGCACCCGGGGAGCAATTGGGGGGTTCAGTGCCTTGCTCAAGGGCACTTCAGCCATGGCATTGAAGGTGGAAAGAGCTGTTCATACACAATCCCCACCTTCAATTCCTGCTGGTGCAGGAATCGAACCAGCAACCTTCAGGTTACAAGCCTGACTCTCTAACCATTAGGCCATGACTGCCCGCGACTGTTTGGGTTCAGTGTGAAAGCTGTCATGATATCTCTGCAGAATCCTTCAAACTACTCACAGATCATTAACCTTTATTACCTTTGATAAACCAGAAAAACCCCTAATTAAGAGCTAATCAGCAGCTCCTGATGATGATGATGATGAAGAGCTTCACCCATCACTCACTGTATAAATCAGGAAAGCAGGAGTTGAGGAGCAATGTACATTGAGAGCACTGCAAGATTTACTAGTCATTACTTTCATTAATTGTTGCAGCCACATTTAAAAAAAAAAAACGTTGACATGAAAATTCTAATATTTTTCTATTAACCCATTAGTCTGCATTTACTTTGCTTGAACATCTATTTTGAGAAATTATATTTTTCCCCCATTCAAAAAATGAATCCCTATTTTATGAGTGATTCATTTGTCACTCTCAAAACTGCTTGTACAGAGTGTATGACTGAAAAATAAAACTTTGAATCAAATTCTGATTTAACTTGAATAATATTTAGCCTATAGACAGAAAGTGTGCAGATAACGTCACTTCCTTCACTTCACCATGATCTCACAAAGTTCCTTTATAATCAGTGAATCTCTTATTAACATTGTCTTACAGAGAGGCGATTAAAAATAAAAATAAATAAAATAAAGTCTGGCTAGTGAATTCTGACTCATCAACAGCCAATCAGAGGTGTGCAGCAGGTAAGTCTGTGATTGGCTACATTGCTCAGCGCGACAAAAACACTGTAAATAGAAACCATTGATGTTCTTCAGAGCGCAAACACAAATACACACCGGAGCCTTCATCAAATCTGTTTCACCAACATCCTGTTATTACATTTTCAACATAAGCTGCTTTAGACTGTAAGAAAATGGAAGTGTGATGTGAGAAATGTGTCAGCTGTGTGAATCTCAGAGTTGGTAAAAGACATCAGCCGTTTGACTCGTTTCAGACTTTATTTCAAATGAATGTTCAAGGAACCAGACAGTACAAGCCAACAGGTGCAGGGGATTGTGGGTATGTGGAGTCAGCGGGTGCAGGGGATTGTGGGTAGGCTGAATCAGTAGGGTCTGAATTTCCTCTGTGCTCTCAGTACAGCGATTCTCTGTTTGTCCTCTTCAAACTTCTTCCTGAGCTCAGCGATATCTGAAACAGACACACACCATGATCTGACTCTTTTCTCAGAATCACAAGAAAACAAGTGAGAAAGTAAGACAGAACTGCAAGAAAAGGATGCTAATTTTACATCTCGCAATTCCCAGATATCTTCATGATAAATAATGATTATTAAAACACTTGATGTGGCTTCACACACACACACACACACACACACACACACACAGAGACAGATCTCGTTCACTCTTCATGTGTGTGTCGTTGATCTGCTGCTCGTCTCAAGACTCACGTTGTTTCTGTGTGTTTCTGTGCTGCCACGTGTAGAAGTTCAGCAGCTCCTTGCGTTCCTTCTTCTTCTTCTCCTTCTGAAGCGTCCTCTCATTGGCCGTCTCGCTGTGTGGGCGGGCCTTCACGCCGCGACTGCCCTTCGTCACCTTCACCCAGCCCTCCTCATCCTCCTGCTGCTGCTCCGCCTCCTCCTTCTGACGCTCCGCCTCCTGTCAGTCAAGATCATGAATAATTCATGAGCTACGGCTCTGTGTGTGTGTTACAGTGTGTGAGCGCATAAGTGAATGTGTGTGTGTGTGTGTGTTTGTGTGTGTGTGTTTCTGTCTCACCTCCTCCTTGTGTCTGTCAAAGTCATTCATGAACTGATCGACGTCCTGCTGCAGTGATGAGGCGTGGATCAGTGAGTCTGAGTACTGCTGGATCCACTCTACACACACACACACAACATCATCATCATCATCATCATCGTAATCTTCATCACCACCATCACCACCATCACACACACACACACACTCACTGCGGATGCCGGTCTTGACGGGTCTGTCGGCTGTGGAGACGACGAGCGGGACGTTCAGCGGGTGACGTTTGGCTGCTGTCACGCCGGACGGGTCTCTGAACACGACGTAAGCCGCCCTGAAACACTGAAACACACCGGGACACTTTACTGTCAGACACTTACTGTTATAGTTTTCATTAGGAATTTGTTTGGTGATCTCAGCGAGTGTTTCAGTGGTGTTGTTGTGTTTGTTTTGTTTCGGCTGTACAGGCGTCACCTGTCTGCGTTTGGCTGCGAAGTATTTGGACGCGTCGCTGTCGCTCGATTCACACGCTCCTGGTTTCTCATTCAGCTCCACTGACTGGACGGGGCCGAAGCGGCCGAACACGTCTGTCATCACGCTCTACAAACACACGATCACGTCAGCACACGCAGCAGCATCACTGAATTCAATGAAATCAACTCACGAATGCATCAGTGTAGGGTCAAACTGAGCACACTGCATTGTGGGATACGGTGTTCTGCACGGTGTAATGCACATTTCAACCAGCAATCATCCAGACCAGGGGTTTTTCAATGGATAGTTTTAGAGACAAACAGTAAAAATTAAGGGTGGGATTTAAAAAAAAACAAAAAAAAAACGATTCACATATGAATTGCAATTCAGTCTTCAACAATTCACATCGATTTGCAAATTTCAAAAATCAATTTTCTAGTTCATATAATACTAATAATGACATGATGCTGACAGAACAAAAAAGGCAGAGGTCACTGTAACTTATTTATTAAGAACTAGAACCCAAGCAACTGACTGGTGTGTTTTTATATTAAATTACTGGTGCGTGTGATGTCCAATGTGCACAAACAAATTATTAAATATTGTGAAGAAAAAAGAAATTTAATCCAATCATAAACCCAAGAATTTATATGAACTGAATTATGAATTACTGAAAGATTCCCACCCCTAGTATAAATAAATAAATAAAATGTGTTTAAAAATACATTTATATTAAAAATAAACACACAAATAATGTATTATAAAAAGTATAATATAAAACTACATAGTTAAATGATAATAAAAAGTACAATTAAAATGGGTTATCTATAAAAATGACAAGTCAAATTAAAAATTTTAAAAAATAAAAGATAAATTATATTAAAAATAAAATTGCATTAATTACATTAAAACCAATAAATTGTAATTGTACAAATGAAAGTAATTGTAATAAAATAAAATAAGTTGCCTGTAAAAAAATAAATTGAAATAAGCACAAATTATAGTAACAACCAAATTGTATTCAAAATAAAAAATAGATCATAATGAATAAATATAAAAATAAATAATAATTATAACAGTTAATGTAAATTAATATATAATAACAATTATAAAAAAATATAACAATTATAAATTAATAAATAAAATATTTTTCAGATGTTTTCCCCATAGTATTTTAAATGAATACAGCACTTTAATATTTCTAAACCTTTGTTTATGAAAACACGCAGATGTTCTGCTGCTCTTCATCATGTTTGGAGGCTCGTGGGGTGTAGATGGTTATAAAGTGTTGATCTACATCATCTGTGTGTTTGATTGGTGATGTATTGTGTGATCATATGTGAGTGTGACTGACCTCAGAGCAGTACGGAGGAACATTGAGCACGAACAGTGTTCGGTCCAGCGGTCTGTTCGTGTTCGACTCCGACCGGACCCGGTGCTCTTTAACACACAGCTGATGAAGAGCAGCATGAGCGTCATCCTCACTGAACCTCAGCGACAGCACTGACACACAAACACAAACACACACGCATTTCAATCACTGCACAGCTGAGAGAAACACACAAAACACAACGATTCGGATACACTGAACCGAGCGCGAGTCGACTCTGGCGAATCACGGGATAGTTATTATCCTCCGGAGCGATTACAATAAAAGTGAACAATATCTAAACATTAGAGGATCAAACACAAGCGCTAATTTTACCTGTAAAACCTCCGGGAATGACGCACGCGTGTTGATCTTCGGACGGCGCCATATTCATTTAGCGTTTACATATGCGTCACCGGAAACAGAAAAGCAATGGCTGCTGGGAACTGTAGTTGTTTTAATCTCAAGGGTCTTTGATTCACCTTTTCTATATAATGAAAACGAACGTGACTGTCAAGAAAAGAAGAAGAAAAAGAAATGAATAAATATAACGAAACAAAACCACTTTGTTTTGTGCCCTGTGAAGTCATATAGTGGCTTTGTTTTACATGAACAGACTGTCAGTATTGACTGGAAATCTTCATGTGACCCTGGAGCACAAAACCAGTCTTAAGTAGCACAGGTATATTTGTAACAGTAGCCAAAAATACACTGTAGGGGTCAAAATGACCAATTTTGCTTTTATGTTCCATGAAGATATTTTGTACATTTTCTACAGTAAATATATCAAACTTCATTTTTGATTAGTAATATGCATTGCTAAAACCATTTTTTTTTGGCACCTTCAGATTTCAGATTGTATCTTGGCCAAACATTGTCCCTTCCTAACAAACCATCAATGAAAACCTCATTTATTTCTCTTTCAGATGATGTGTGTATAAATCTCAATTTCTAAAAACTGACCCTTATGACTGGTTTTGCTCTAGGTCTCATGAGCATCCCTTTGTCTTTTAGTCAGTATTTGTGATGTTTTTGAGTTTCTTCAGCTCACCAAGACTGCATTTATTTGATCAAAAATACAGTAAAAATTGTGAAATATTATTACAATGTAAAACAGCTGTTTTCTAGGTGAATATCTGTTTAAATGTAATTTATTTCTGTGATGCGCAGCTGAATTTTCAGCATCATTACTCCAGTCTTCAGTGTCACATGATCCTTCAGTGAATCATTCTAATATGCTGATTTGCTGCTCAACAAACAAACGGTGATGCATTTTATTTTTCAGGATTCACAGATGAATAGAAAGTTCAAAACAACAGTTTATTTGAAATAGAAATCTACTGTAACATTATAAATATCTTCTGATCAATTTAATGCATCAGTTTCAGTTGAATAGTGAGTCCAAACTTGTGAATAACAGTGTAAATGTGAACTAAAACAAGAACATTTTAAATAATTCATCCGAATAATAAAGAGAGCACACGCGGCTGATTATAAAGCAAGATCTTTACTGAAGAAAAGAGAAAGCAGATTCACAGAAACGCGTTAAAAGCGAACAGAAACGGGAGCCGGTGATCGTGAAGAACGGTGAAGCGGGACGATCGCCGGAGCTCCGCTCATAAAAACACGGGCGGCGGCGAGCGTCAGATCTTGATGCGGAAGGCGGTGGCGTGAGGGCCGCTCGTCTCTCCGCCGCTGGAGCCACTGCTGGGGCCGCCGCCGCTGCTGGTCTGGCTGGAGGATTTGAACAGAGCCTTCAGGATGGTCTGCGGATCCACCTCCGGCCCCGACGACAACTTACTGCCCGAGCGCAACGACGACGAGTCCTTCTGTGCCGCAGCACCCGGCGTGTCGCTCAGCCTCCTGACAGACAGAGAGAGAGAGAGATGTGAGTCACCTTCATCATCATCATCATCACTGACGGACAGGAGGAGGAGGAGTGTCTCACAGGAGGATGGGCTGCTCTGACGTGATCACACTGCCCTGCATGTGCAGATTACACTTCATCGGCTGACCTGAAACACACACACACACAGATCAGTGAATCAGACTCGTTTCCTCACAGCAGTGTAATGACTGACTGCTCACAGGTGTGTGTTTGTCTCACCATCCAAGCAGCGGTTGTTGTACTTCCTGTAGGCGTTGACCGCATCCTCCTTACGTACAAACACCACCTCAGCCACGCCCACTTTGAGCAGCCGCGCCCGCTTCAGCGCACCGCACACACAGAACAGTTCCTGCACACACACACACACACACACAGATTAAACACAGAGTCAGATGGGTGTGTGTGCTGTTGATTTGACAGCTGTGAGCAGCAGCAGTCGTGAACTCACCACTATATCCTCCTCCGTCACTCGAGGATGAAGGTTGTTGACCGTGATCTTTGTGCCCTCCAGAGGACTGAACACAGGCTGATACACACACACACACACACACACACAGATGTATGATTACACTTTCAATTTCTGTTGTGAATTGTGTTGAGTTGAAAGGATGTGTTGTGGAGTGTGAGGAACTAAACATGTTCATAGTGCTGATGATGTTTAATAATGTTTGATTTGCTGATATTTCACATGATTTGTACAGTCCAGAGCAATTCTTTTTTCTATGGCGTTCTAAGATTGAAATAAGTTGAAATGTTTCGAGAATAAAATAAAAATACTGCAAGAATAATGCTGAAATATTACAAGAATAGAGTGAAATACTATTAAAATATTCTCATAATATATGTCTACATTATTCTTGTAATATTTTGACTTTAAAGTGAAATAAAGTCAAAATGCTACAAGAACAAAGTTGAAATATTTTGAGAATGAAGTCAAAATATTACAAGAATAAAGTGAAACACTTCAAAAATAAAAAAAAGTCAAACTGCTACAAGAATAAAGTCCAAAAAAAATAATAATAACATCAGCTGACCAACCCAATCGACATTCCTTTGGGGCCGTAGCTTTCTTATTTAACTCTTTTTAATACACTACAAATATATGTGGGATTATTAGCAGAAATCTTACATTTATTAATATTTCATGTCTTTGATTGCATTCATTATTTGTGGTGCACCAGCCACCCTAATAGCAATAAGCTTTGTGCTTCTGGTACCTTTAACACAAAAATCAGCTCTTTAAAGTGAAGAGACAGATCACTGTATTCATGTGAATCAATTCATTAAATTCTACTGTGAAAATTCCTCCACTTACTCCACAAAAATGACTGTGACGTCCAACCTTTCATTCCTCACATGTAATTAATTAAAAACAACAATAAAACATTCTAAAGGTGGAAGTGGGCTCCAACTTGTTAACAGAAGTTGTTTTGTTGACTGTTTTAAGATACACAACTGACTATTCACAAGCTGTTTTATTCACGGTATAAAACAGTAAATGATTGGACATAATATTTGATGTCTTCTATTCATTGTTTGTAGTGCACCAGCCACCCAGTAATCACAATAAATTTGTGCTTTGCTGCTGTTAATATAACACAGCTCCGCTTTCAAACTGTGTCTCTGTCTTTTGAAACATTTCGACTATACTCTCGTAGTATTTCAACTTTACTCTCGTGGTCAGGGTTCGAAATTGACTTTTTTGATCACCAGCCAAAGTCAATCAGAAGCCAATCAGAATTTCCATTAGACAAATTTTTACGTGGTGAAAATAAGAGATTATGAATGCCACTGAATGAAAATTTGATCATTTTATTAACAGTGCATGAAAAACGCACAGAAAGTGCAATACACACAACAAGCTATACAGTTATAAACTGTTATAAACGTAACTATACATCTTCATCATTTCCAAGTTGGATGGAAACACGGTTTTTATTTGAAGGCTCTCCTGGTGACTTCGAGCTTTCTCGTGGTCCTTTACTGCCTCGATTTTAAAATTACTGGTCCCCATCACGAAACTGTTAGTTTTATTTTTTTCTTTCGTGTACTCACGGCAAATCTGACAAAACATGACCGCATTTTTACTATCAAACATTTACAATTAAACTTCCTTCTCTTTGTTTCGCACGCTCTGTCAACATTTTCATCTTCTGCCTCCTTCCTCTTCTCACCTCTTCCTGATCCTGACGTCTGTCCTAACCACCGCAGCATTTTGATTTTAGCTTATTTCGCTGTCCAGCTCAGTCCTCTTTGCTTATCCGATATTTCCTATTTCTTGTTTGTGTTTTCGCGCTCTTGTCGTCGTTGATTGGACCCGCAAACCGAAGCGTACAGTATCTGCGCGCTGCTGCCAATAGGTATCTAAAACGTCACCCGTAGTGTCGTGTTCATGTGAAATGTAGGACGGAGGGGACAAACGACCCAGAGCGTCTCTGACATGATTTGCATGATTGGCTCATACATCACCGGCCAAACTGGCTGGTAAGTTTTTATCAATACCCACCAAAATGATTTTTAACCCACATTTGGCAGGTTGGCGGGTGTTAATTTCGAACCCTGCTCGTGGTATAGGGATGGCTCGATACCGTATGTTTGAGACTTTTGAATATCACCCGGTGCTCCCGATCTGGACTATGTGGATGGAATATAGGATAGAATATACTCTCAAAATAGTAGAAATTGCTACGAAATAATTGACACAAATTTATAAATTTATTTTGACTTTACTCTCGAAACATTTCAACTCATAGTATTTCAACTTTACTCTTGTAGGATTTCGACTTTAATTTTGTAAAATTTCAACTTTAATCTCATATTGGTACTTTATTTTTAAAATATTACAACTTTAATCTCATAATCGTAGAATTTTTTTTACGTGGCACTAAAACAACGTCACATTTTTCATACAATGAAACATACAATGTTTGTGACGCGCAGCACCGTCTCGATTCTTCAGTTTGTGTTTAAACGGTTCACTGCTGCAGGTGAGATCAGTCAGTGATGTGTACCTGGTCATGTGACCGCTCACGGCACAGCAGACACGTGTGTGTGTGTGTGTGTGTGTATGAACATTTGTGTCCGTTACAGAGTGTGTGTGTGTGTGTGTGTGTGTACCTGTGTAGGTGTGTGTGTCGGGCCGCCGGCGTCTCCGCTCGTCTGTTGCGTGGTGACGGTCGTCCTGGAGACGGGCTGCAGGGTCTGCGTGGGGGGGCGGGCGGGGCGAGCGGGCGGCACTGAGACTGACGGAGGAGTGTAGGAGTCGTTCTTCACAACCTTAGTGATGGGAGTCGACAGAGAGACAGGCCCTGCCTACAGAGAGAGAGAGACTTAATAACTCACTTCATCACTAGTGTGCGGTGTGCGTGTGTGAGAGAGTCTCACTCGCGTCTGCAGGGTGTTGGCTGTAGTGATCTTCATCTGTTTGTTGGGAATCACAGCTCCATCATCTTCATCAGCAGCAGCGGACGCGGCCTACAGTGAGACATTACGTGATGTTCAATTATTCACACTCAATAAAAACACACAAACACACTCGTTAACAGATGAATTGTGGGTCATCTGAAGGCGATGCTAATTGTGAAAGCATTTCTGAATCTCACCGGAGCCGCTCCACTCGGAACATTGATGCGGATCCCGCTGGTCATTCCCACAGGCCTCTGCTGCGCACACACACACACACACACACACACACACACCCCACAATCACCGTTAGCGTGACACACACACACACCGTCAGTCAGTGTCATTACAGCTCAAGTGACGATGACCAATATCTCCAGTTGCTTTAACCGTCACTCATCTGCTCACCTGGATGGTTTTGGTGATCTTCAGAGACGCTGCGCTCTGATTGGACGCCGTCGGGACGCTCCTTTTCAAGCTCAACCTATCGCGTGCGTCCACTACTTTTGTGATCCCGCCTCCTGGCTGCAGGGCCACACCCGTTCTGGCGTTCTGAGGCCGGGGGCCGACAGAGACGGGGCCGATGTTGTGGATCTGGACGTGAGGGATCCCCGCGGGTTTGACGGGCGTCTGCTGAACCGTCGCGCTCAGAGGCGTCTGCTGCTGTTTGCGTGAGTTGATCAGCTGTCGTGCGTCCTGCACCGCGCTGGAGCCGGCCCCTCGACCCCGGATCCGGAACCGAGCGTCTTTCTGTCCCAGCTTCTCTCTCGCGTCCTTCACCTGAAACGCTGGACAGACAGAGCGATGAACTACACCAGAAAATCCAGAATAAAGCAGCGCTTCATGAGCGTCAGTCTCGGGGCATTTACCTCCTGTAGCTCCACCCACTCCCAGCCGCTGCCTGACATCACCACTGCCAATCTTCTGACGGGCATCGAAGGCCCTGCCCACTGACCCCGCCCCTCTGCCATATATGGGCCTGTGGGACAGACAACAGCAAAGTTAAACGTGAATGACTGACAGAACTCAAACAAACCTTCTGAACAGACAAAGACATTCTGTGAACATCGTATCAGTCAGAAACAGAAACTTTATGGTCCAGTGTGTTTATACACACACATTGAGTTTGTCTCCACGACAAAATCTAAATACAAGACACATACATTCAAATATACATGTATTAAAAATGAAAAATGTGTATGTCCATGTGTATATGAGATATTTTAAACACCTGTTCAACACTGAATCAAAAGCACTTCTGTCGATCGATGGATATCGGCCGATACATCGATCAATCACTGAGAATCTCGCGTTGTAATAACACACCGCAGTTCGTGGAGCGCAGACAGTTGATCTACCCGCTCTAGTTTACATGTGCAGTGCAGATAACGTGAAAGAAATGAGATCAATATAATGTACGAGTTTGTTTGTAAAAACAGTCGCGAGCATAAACGCGCAGGACGCCATGAGTGACGCGCGTCAGCCAATGAGAACGCGAGCGTAAGCGCGGAGCGCTGCTTAAACGTCCACATTGACCAATCAGCGGCGGGAGAAGGCGGGACATCGCGCTCAGTACCAAGAGCTTACACGTCTGCGTTTATAAACAAAGAATAACGTTAAAACTCACTAGCGGTTTAAATGAATGCCGTTTGAAGTATTTGAACACATTTACCTCTTACTGACTCCTCTAGCGTTAAAACTGCGGCGACGAATTACTTCATCCAGAGAGAGATCCGCCATATCTACGCTTGTGTGAATTCTGTGCGGGCGCAATACGCATGCGTGTTACGTACATATGGGCGGGGCGAATCGCTGCGTGACGGGCAGCGGAAAGGGTCAAAATACACGAGAAAACGCGAGAGCTGTACTGCAGATTTAATCATTACTTAGATTTAAAAAAAAAACTCTTTATGCACTGGGACAAAATGTCTCTTATTACATTCTTTATATAAATTAATGTAATGAAAGTAAAATATTATATTAATGACGAAAGGAATCAAACTCAAACTGAAACTCAGCATAAGAGCAAAACTGAAAACACAGCGCTGCAGCGATCAATAACTGAGCAAAAACTTAAACATCTGTGTGTGTATAAGCAGAGTCTATTCACAGCATGTGGTCTGAATGTCTCTTAAATAAGTTTCTTAAATAAACTGGCACTTCATAACAACAACAAACTGAAAGCGCAAAAGCGACGCGCTGTGACGTCACGAGCTATCCCACAATGCACCGCTTGAAGACCACATTCCAGCCACAAATTAAGCTTCTTCGACATCATATACTACTGAATGCACCGCATGTGTTGATGTGTGTTTGTGAAGTGTAATGTTGTATGATATAAATCATCCGCGGACTGAATCAAACGCTGATTGCGCGCGCGTTCATTCTGCTCACCGTCGCTGTGCACGCGGGCGCTCGTGAACCGGAGCGCGAGTTCGCCAACTAGTGGGTTATGCCTTAAACTGATGAGTAAGGAAAATAACGACGCGGGGTGACGCCCGTGTCCTCGCTCATTCTCGCGAGAGAAATTTTTGAAAGGGTACAGGTCCGTCTGTGAGGTGACTCACCTACTTAGTGAGATGCCGCGCGGAACCAGGATCTGCCCCGAAAAACCCAACAAGAGTCCACAAAAACAGAGCAATTGAGAACTAAAAATACGCAGATTTAATTGAAATTCCCGCGATTTCCAAGCTACTCGGTGTTCGTCAGTATCAAATGATTAAGTTCTAATACGATGATTTGCTGCGCAAGAAACATTTCTCATTATTAGTGATGTTGAAAACAGTTGTGTACAAAAAAAATCAGCATTCATCTGAAATAAAAAGCTTTTGTAACATTATACACTATACCATTCAGAAGCTTGGAGTCAGTATTATTATTACTATTTATTTATTTTTGTTTTTTGGGGAGATGAATTATAGAAATTAATACTTTTATTTAGCAAGAAAATATAAAATATACTCAATATACGCTAAAATATACTCAAAATAGAATTTTAGAATTGTACTGCTTTTGCTGTACTTTGGATCAAATGAATGCAGGCTTGGTAAGCAGGAAAGTTTTTGATTGGTAGTATATATAAACAATCATATAAAATGTCACAACATGAGTTTTATGCCTATAAATGCTAACGTATTAAACGCAAAAATAATAAATAAATAATTGAATAAAAAATGAAGTCCTTAAAATCCATTTGTAACAAATACATTTTGTCTGTATTCTTGTGAATTTTCACGTTGCGGTTCAATCCCCTTTAACTCGTCATTCGCGTCTTTATGAGAGAAGACTCCATTACCCATGATGCATCTCCCCAGCACTGTAGCGGCAGCAGCACGCGCGTCGCGTCGCCGATAACATCGCGCGCCATGGCTGCGTCTCTGTCTCGCGCTCTGAAATTACCGGGTGAGTCATTTATTAATAGTGAATAAACGATAAAAATGAATGATTGTAATAAGCGGCGGGCTCGCGCTCGCGCTGCTGTGTTTGGTTCGGTGACGTCAGTGATGTGATTATCAGACGCGGCTTCATTCCGTTATTTCGCCCTAACGCGTTTAAATACTGCATGCGATTATGAATGTGATCAGAGCGATTGATCCTAATGATCAGATATTCACTCCTGCATTTATCGATTAACGTTAACCGCGTCTGCACGACAGCGACATCAAAACAAGCGCTGCACAAACTGCATTAACCGTGTGATTATATAATATATAATATATAATATTCCGTTCTGCTCAGCAGTGAAGAATCTACACGCAGATCGGTGCTTTAATCAAACACTAAACACCACGAAAATACCATGGTACATGCGTGTAGAAACAATACAGTACCATGGTAAATGGAAAAGTCACGTGACCACTGTTCTCTGTATGTGGTGGGGTTGTGTCCAAAAAAAATGCGTCATTTAAAAAACTGAAATGGTGAATACTAAATCTGAAGTTTAATGACTGAATAATTACATATATATATATATATATATATATATATATACATACACACATTCCTAAACATGTAAAATTCTGTATTTCATGTGTTGTGTTTGAGTATTCAGCTGAATCTGGGTGTTGTGTGTGTGTGTGCAGGAAAGAAGGGCTCGGATCTGGGCGAGTATGACCCGCTGACGCAGGCCGACAGCGAGGATGAGACAGAGGACGACGATCTGGTGCTGAATTATCCTCGTAACGGTCTGAGCCCGGCGGTGGCCGACCTGAGGGACGAGGAGGAGTTTGACGAGGAGGAGGAGGAGCTGAGAGCGCAGGGGCAGCGGCCGCATAGAGAGGGGGCGGGGCACGAGGCGGGCTGTGGGCGGGGTCAGGGCGGAGCCGCGGAGGAGAAGGCGGCGCGGGTGCGAGGGGCGGTGCGGACCGCCGCCTTCCTGCTGCCGCTGTCCTGCGCCGCGCTGCTGGTGCTTCTGTGCGCCTTCCTCATTCCCTGCCCGCAGGGGGCGCCGCAGTGGGAGAGAGAGCTGGGAGACACGGCGGGTGAGTGACGCTCCAGCAGATAACTCGACAAATAAAGACGCCGCGCCAACGTGTGCTCTTCCTCTCAGGCGTGACCTCACCTCCTGTTGCATTGTGGGATGTGGATGGGGACGGACTGGAGGACGTGTTCATCAGTGTCACAAACATCTCCAACGACACTCAGCCAATGAACACGCAGAACAAAGGTGAGCCAATCAGTACGACTGTGACTCGTTCAATTATGATTATAACAATAACTATAATGATAACTGTAACAGTAATTATAATGATAACTATAACAATAACTATAACGAACATTGTAATAACTGTAATGATAACTGTAATTAAATACTGATAGATAGATAGATCTTCTGTTTATTCTAAGTGCATGCTCGTCTGCCGCTTTAAATTCTCAAGCACATGATAGCAGGATTGATTCTGATTGGCTGTCAATATTTTTATCATTCCTCAGCTGGAAAAAAAAATTGGTCTAAAAGTGATTCCAACAATATTGCCTTTATCATTATAGCTGCTGTGTGGACTATTTTTAATACTGAGAACGATTTTAAGAACTGTATCTTTATCGTTATCTTTATAGTTATCGTCCATGGTGTGAACAAGCCTTAACAATAACTATAATGATATCTGTAACAAGAACTGTAATGATAACTGTAACGATAACAGTAACAATACCTATAACTGTAACCATAATAACAATAACGATAACTGTAATAACTATAACAATAACTATAACGATAACTGTAATGATATTTGTAATGAAAACTATAACGATAACTGTAATAACTAACAGTAATTGTAGCTGTAACAATAACTGTAACGCTAACTGTAAATATAACGGTAACGATAAGTAATTTTAACTATAACTGTAACAGTAACATTAACTGTAACAATAATTATAACGATAACTGTAATGATAACGGTAACAATAACTATAATTGTAACAATAACTTTAACGATAACTGTAATAACTGTAACAATAACTGTTATGTAAACAATAACTGTAACATTACCTGTAACGATAACTATAATGATAACTGTAATGATTTTTGTAATGAAAACTATAACGATAACTGTAATAACTGTAACAATAACTATAACTGTAACAATAACTGTAACATTAACTGTAACGATAACTATAACGATAACTGTAGTGATTTTTGTAATGAAAACTATATCGATAACTGTAACAATAATTATACCTGTAACAATAACTGTAACGCTAACTGTAATGTTAACAACAACAATAACTGTAACAATAACTATAACTATAAATGTAATGATAACGGTAATGATAACTATAACTGTAACAACTGTAACCCTAACTATAACAATAACTAACAATAACTATAATGATAGCTGTAATGATATTTGTAATGAAAACTATAACGACAACTGTAATAACTGTAACAATAACTGTAATGTTAACTGTAACGATAACTGTAATGAACAATAACAATAACTGTAACAATAACTAACTGTAACATTAACTGTAACGATAAATGTAGTGATAACTATAGCAAAAACTGTAATGTTAACTGTAATGATAACTATAATAACTATAACAGTAACTGTAACGATAAATGTAATAACTGTAACACTACCTGTAACAATAACTAACTAATGATAACTGTAACAATTACTAACTCTAACGATAGCTGTAATAACTATAACAATAACTAACAATAACTATAATGATAACTGTAAAGATATTTGTAATGAAAACTATAACGATAACTGTAATAACTGTAACAATAACTGTAATGTTAACAATAACAATAACTAACTGTAACAATAACTGTAATGTTAATTGTAATGATAACTGTAATGTTAACAATAACAATAACTAACTGTAACATTAACTGTAACAATAACTGTAACGATAAATGTAATGATAACTGTAACACTAACTGTAACAGTAACTAATGATAACTGTAACAATTACTAACTTTAACGATAACTGTAATAACTGTAACAATAACTATATGCGTAACAGTAACTGTAACGATACCTGTTACAATAGCTATAATGAGTTTTGGCTCGTCCAATCAGATGTCTCCGTGTGTGTGTAGAGTTCAGCGTGTGGGCGCTCAGCGGTGTCGATGGGCAGCTGCTGTGGAGGAAGTCGCTCAGAGAGCCGCTGTCCTCGGTTCAGTGTGGACTGCAGACAGGAAGTTCAGATCCGCTGCACTGGAGAGAGACGCCGGATTCGTCCGCCTGCGTCCTGATCAGCTCCGGTCACATGATCACCGTCAATGCCTCCACAGGTCTCACACACACACTCACTCATGACAGCTGAACACACGTGTGTTTGTGTGTGTGTGTGTGTGTGTTGATTACTGCTGTGTTTCAGGACGCACGTTGTGGACGGCGTCTGTAGGAGACGTGGAGTCTCACGCCGTGCTGCTGCCGGACCTGCAGGGAGACGCTTTTCCCGACCTGCTGATCGCAGCGCTGCCGGCGGACCAGGTGACCGCAACACACGCTCATTCAGAAACACACACGTATGAACACGTCAGGCTGATGATCCGCGTCCGTCCTCAGGTGTCCGATCTGGCTCTGGTCCTGATCTCCGGACGCTCGGGCGCTCTGATTGGCCGGCCGGTGAACTTCAACCTCACGGCTCAGGGGAAGCTGATTGGTCCGCTGCTGCACGAGACGCAGACGGGAGCCTATTACGTGCTGTTTGGACTGGGTGAGTGTGACGGGCGGCCGCCACAGGCGCGTGTGTGTTTGTGTGTGTTTATTTATGTGTGTGTGTGTGTTCAGGTACGGTGGAGGCCGTCTCTCTCTCCTACATCTACAGTCAGGCGACGGGCAGGACGGCGACACCTCGAGTGCGGCTGAAGGAGCCCGGCTGGGAGCGTCTGAGGAAGAGCAACTCGTCTTCACTCATTCACATCAGCAGGTGCTGCACACACTGACAGCACACACACACACACACACACAGACCCACACATGTTTGACCGGCCCGTGTGTGTGTCAGCGGCTCTGAGCAGGTGGAGTTCCTGCTGCCCCTGGTGGCCTGTGGCGTGTGTCAGCAGCACAGTAATCTGGACGGCGTGTCGGCGCTGAACTCGAGCCGCAGCGACTGGATCCTGCTGTGTGACGCCAGCAGCCGTCTGTCCGTGCTGAGAGCGAGCGACACGCGCACCGCCTGGAGCCTCAGCCTCACCTCCATACACACGTGTGTATTCACACTTCACACACACACACACTCGTCACATTACACTAGCAGACGCTCATTCAGACTGTTTTCATTTTCATTACAGGTTGTAACTCTTTTTGTTGTTTTTATTAATATCACAAATTATTTATTTAATTTTGTATTTTCCTTATTTAATTTATTTGAAGTTTTTGTCATTTTTTAAACACTTTCTTTGCAGTTTTTTTATTTGATTTAGTTTTTACTTGTTTTTAAAGTTTTAGTAATTTTCTAGTTTTGTAATTTTATTAACTTTTTTGTGTTTTCATTTCTTAGTAATTTCAGTGTGTATTTTAATTATGAATTAATTATAGTTTTCATCTTCATTTCAACTTTTTCTTTTCAAATTTTGTTGTACATTTTTGCTGTTTTTATTTTTAATTTTGTTTTTATTATATTTTCCATTTTATTTTTGTTAAAAGTTTTACTTTAATTTCTTTGCACATTTTGAGAAATATTTTAAATAAATGTTTACTTTCATATTTTCTGTTTTCATTTTAATTTTGAGTTAGGGTTGGGAACTTATTTTAATTATATTTTAAATTAATGTTTTATTTTAATATTTCTCAATATAAGTGTTAGTAACTTTTTCTTTTTTGTTTTTCTTTTCTGTAACTGTAACAATAGCTGTAACAATAACTCTAATGATAACTATAATCATAACTGTAATTATGACATTTTTAACATTTTTAGTAATAATTTCAATTAATCTGTATCTTAATATTTTCTGTTTTCATTTTATTTTGAATTATAGTAATTTATTTCCACATCTGTTGTAATATTTTAAATTAGTTTTTATTTAAATATTTAATATTTACATTTAAATGTATTTAGTGGTGTTAGTAATTGTATTGTGTTTTTTGTTCATGTTTACTTTGTTAAGTATATAATGTTATTAAGTTTTACTAATTTTTTGTAAAATTTTAAATCATTTTCATTTTCATATCTTCCATTTACATTTTGAGTTACTTTTAGTAATTTTGTTGCACATTTTTTATTAATATTTTGAATGTTTTTATTTAAGTTACTATTAGTAATTCAGTTGTATGTTTTATCTTTTTGTTAGTTTTTGTTTCTTTTTTATTAAGTTTCTATAGTTTTATTTCAGTTTTAATTGTAGTTAATTTAGTACTTAATCTGAATCTAATCAAACAATAGAAATGAAACTGACATAAAGCAGTTTTTTACATTTTAAGTAAATGTTTATCAAATATTTGTATTTATTAGTTAAAAACACGCATGCGATGAGTTTCTGTGTGTTCGCAGTCGTCCGGCGGCCGGTCACTTTAATGACGACGGCGTTCCCGATCTGCTCATTCATCAGTCGGCCAATGGCGTGAGGAAGGTGCGCATATCATTATCATCTCATTAAGTGCTGTGATTGGCGTGTTGCTGATTGTCCGTATCACCCGCAGGTGCAGATCGTGGACGGCGCGCGTGGGCGGAGCCTTTGGGAGGCGGAGTTTGTGTGTCCTCGTCTGGCGGTGGAGGATTCGTCCGTTCTGACGGCGTCCGGCCAATCGGTGTTCCTGTTCTGGGCGGGAGATCCGCTGGCGCAGCAGCAGAACGCCAGCAAGGCAACGCCCCCTCTGCAGATCACATGATCAGCGCGTGTGTGTGTGTGTGTTGAGAGCGGCGTTTCATTCAGTGTGTGTTTGTGTCCCGCAGGCGGCCGCCGCGGCAGAGCCGGTCCTCCGCAAACTCTTCCTGTTCCACCCGTACTATCCCACAATCCTCCTGCAGCTGAGCAGCACCACAGACACCGTCCTCACCGCCACCGGTAAGACACGCCCCACACGCTCACTGACCAATCAGAGAGTGTCTCTGGGTCACAAGACCAGGCTGATACATCAGCGGATGAGTGTTTGTGTTTTAAAGCCTTTACTGTGTGTGTGTGTGTGTGCAGTGAGCTACCAGGTGCAGCAGAAGGACGCGTCCTACATCAGCGTGTCGTCTCGACCCTCGTCTGGCCGCGCTCTCGGCGCTCAGATGCTGAAGACCCTCAGTCTGAGAGCGGCCATCGCGGACGCGCAGATCGTGCGGCTGACGGACGCCGGCAGAGACGGCAAACTCAGCGCTTTCCACATCAACAAGTTCTTCAGACGTCTGGCCTTCAGACAGGTAGAGCTCACAGCTGCTCTTCAGTCAAAGCTCTGCTGATATTCTCTTTAACGACATAACGTGAGCGTGTTTCTCCGCAGTGACGTGTCGGGACTCGTCCTCATTCCTGCTGATCTCAGATGAGCGTCTGTCGTCACTCTGGAGCGTCAAAGCTTCACGTGTTCACAGCAGAGCAAACGCACGCCGCTAACGTCACCACACACAGCCGCTCATGATCCCGTCTTCTGCTGTTTTATGCTTTTAAAACTCCTCTGCACGTTGAGTTTGCTGTAGATATTCCTGACTCTCTGTACAGTATTTATATGTGTGTGTGTGTGTGTGTGTGTGTGTGACTGAATGATGCTGTAAATACTGCTGGATTAAAGCTGATCAATAAACACATTCGACACCATTATCATGTCAATCACTGGAATCACAAGCACTCACAGTAACTCGTTAAAGGAGAAGTTCACTTCCAGAGCAAAGATTCACAGATAATGTACTCACCCCCTTGTCATCCAAGATGTTCATGTGTTTCTGTCTTCAGTTGTAAAGAAATTATGTTTTTTGAGGAAAACATTTCAGGATTTTTCTCCATATAATGGACTTCACTGGTGCTCAGATTTTGAACTTCCAAAATGTAGTTTAAATGAAGCTTCAAAGACTCTAAACGATCCCAGATGAGGAAGAAGCGTCTTATCTAGCGAAACGATCTGTCATATTTTTCAAAAAATATACATGTGTATAGTTTTTAAGCACAAGCTGGTGTAGCACAGGCTCTGGGATGCGTGTCCACGACGCTACATACTATTGAATCATGTTGAACATCTTGGATGACAAGGGGGTGACTACATTATTTGTGAATTGTTGTTCTGGAAGTGGACTTCTCCTTTAACTGTGCAGAATCAGCAGTTCCTGAAGGTCTGAGGATCTGATGATGACGGTGTGACTTACATCATGATTAGTTTTGAGAGGAGCTTTATCACACAAATTCAGATGCAGGGTTTGCATATGTATTTCCATAGTCAAAGCTAAATGGTCTGACACACAGAGAGGACGACAAAAGAAGAATTAGGGAGAATCAATACATCATGAATGATCGACTGCCATTGTGTGAACATGCAATCATGTAATCCATTAAAAGCGAGTGTAATGTGAGTATGAGCATTAAAAAATATAATATACTGTATGGTATGGGTGTAGCGTTCAGATCCAGTCCTGCTCCAGTCCTGTGTGTGTGTGTGTGTGTGTGTGTGTGTGTGTGAATTGTGAGGGACCAAAATGTCCCCACAAGGATAGTAAAACCTGAAATTTTACAGTCCCCACAATGTAAAAAAAAAATGATAAAAAAAGTAGATGGTGTTTATCTGAAAGTGTAACGATGAAGACATGTTTTCTGTGAGGGCTAGGTTTAGGGTTAGGGTTGGGTTAGGGGATAGACAATATCATTTGGTCAGTATAAAATCTATACAAGTCTATGGAAAGTCCCCACAATTCACAAACACACACACACACACACACGCCATGTAGTTTTCAAATACACCTGAAGGACTTGATTATCTGGATCAGGTGTGTTTCATAAGGGTTGAATGTAAACAGCCCTGATCTACAGGTGCCTGATCTGTGTAATCTGATGATGTAATCCAGATTAGCTGTAATCTGTTTCTGTCCAGATCTGAATGTAGACGCCTCAAGTTACAGTTCACTAGAAATCATCTTTTATTCGCTCAAACTGTGTGACTTTCTTTTATTTACTATGAGAAATGTCTCTGTTTTTCTGGCTCATTATTAAACAGGCTCTCTGCAGCTTTTTAAGTCTTTTTTAAAGACCAGGGCCTGTATTCACAAACGTTTGATGATAGGGCAGGAGTCTCTCTGTCAGAGATGTGTTCATAGAAATACTGTTGAGTATAAAAATGTTGCTACATTCAAATAAAGATTTTAACATGCAGACTAAGACCCACTAATTAAACAATTGTCTGTTACACGTGTGCTTCTCATAAACAATTAGTGGATATGCATATAGACAGCGTTTTAATTAACAGAGTAGAATAATCACGGCTGATAGTAAGACATGCAAACGTAAAACTGGACACAAGAACAGCTGTTGCTTCTCGCCCAACTTGTTCATGAAAACAAGGATAAAGTTGCGTGGGAAAACGTGTGCAAATACACGTGGCAAAAATTTAGGAGAACTACAGGAGAACTGACACAGCAAATTGGCAAGTTATGAGCTACTTTCAGCCTTAAGATGTTTTGCGAATACGGGCCAAGAACAAATGAACTGATCTATAACCCAATCAAAATAACCCTCTCAAACACAGTTTAACTAATCAATATCAAACCCAAACACACATAACTCACCCAGACACAGGTTAACTGATCCCTAACCCACCCAAACATGGGTTAACTGATCTGTAACCCACCCACCCGGCTGAAAAATCCAGCACTGCTGGTCACCAGCATAAGGAATGTTTTACACGCTGGGAGCAGCTTGTAATTAAAGACAATTTTCCAAATTCATTTCAATGAATTATTTAACAAAGAAAAACACAAGTCACTGGTTACACAGTAAAATCGCCAGTGTTAAACCAGCACTGCTCAGTTTCCGTGTTGTCCAGATCTACAGAGAGATAAAGTAACACCGAAGCAGTTTAGTGGTTAGTGAAATAAAGCAGATTCACTCCACAAGTGCTGACTGAGCATTAGCCATGACACGGTTAACGGTTAAGAGGAACAGTAAGAACAGAAGAAAGTGAGCAGAAACACATCAGCTTCTTACAGCAACACAGCCTTCGATAAAATCAGTATTTCACAATAAAGTGCTCGCTCGCACTGTTTTCAGTAATATTTAATGGTCCTCACTGCACTGACACATCTTTTACTGTGTGCACTTTTAGAAATCAGTGACTGACAGCTGGATCTGGACATACGTGACTAACCAGATAAGAATGAACTAACTATAAACTTTTATTATCAAGTTGTTATTAACTGTCCCATTGAAAGCGCTCTTCTCAAAACACCTGTTATTGAACAAACCGCTTATGATTAAACTTCTGTTAGGGATTTTTTGGCTTTCATATGTTTAAATGAATTTGTTATGTGATGTACTCGAGCTCTTTTTAACCGATTTGTGTACAGATCTTATGAAACACGTGACAATTCCTTTGATGCTTTGAAATGTTTTACCACAGACATTAAATAATAATGTGATCATAACTAAAGCAATTCAAATTCTCAGTTCTACTTTCAGCAGAGGGAGCGAAAGAAATTACCTAGTAATCATATAATTCAGTCATTTATGTTTTGAACATATTGTTTTTAGGCTGCATCATTTGTGTGTTAAATGAAGAAATATGCAAGTAAAAACAGTTTGTCCCCAAAACACTGCTTGTGTACAGACAACCAGCCTACTGACACTCAACCCTGCATGAACCAACTTCACCAGCTCCATTTTGCTTAAGAACAGCATGGATCTCCTGGTCCACCAGCTAGACCAGCACTATACCAGCATAAACCATCCATGCTGGTTTATGCTGGATTTTTCAGCAGGGCAAACCACCAAAACCGTGGGTTTACTAATCCATAACTCCCCCACTGATTAACTGATCCCTAACCCACCCAAACATGGGTTAACTTATCTGTAACCCTGCCAAACACTGGTGAGCAGATCACAAACACACGTTAATTGATCCCTGACACACCAAATCTCTAGTTAACTAATCCATAACTTCTTTAATCACTGGTTAACTGATCCCTAACCCACCCAAACACTGATTAATCGATCCATTACGACCCAAACACAGGTTAGCTGACCCATAACTCCCGCAAACAAAGGTTAACTAATCCCTAATCCACCCAAACACAGGTTAGCTGATCCCTAACCTATTCAAATGCTGGTTAACTGATCCATAACTCACTTAAACACAAGTCAGCTGATCTGTAACCCACCCAAACATGGGTTAACTGATTCCTAACTCACCCAACCGTGGGTTAACTGACCCATAACCCACTCAAACACGTTAACTGATTCCTAACCCACCCAAACATTAGTTAACTGATCTATAGCTGTAAAAAGCATGCAAAAACCCCGTTCAAGTTTTGCAATCTAGGCTTAGTTTATGAAGAACTAATAATTAGCAGTGTTGGGTAACACGTTACAAGTAATTTGAGTTACTTAATTGGATTACTTTTTTCAAGTAACTAGTAAAGTAGTGCATTACTTTTTAATATCTGAGTTACTTTTATTAAATAAGTAACGCCAGTTACTTTTCCCCCATTTATTAATTGACAGCTCTCTCCCACCACCATGTTGAGAGAAATTGGGAGTGAAATGTTACTGTAGTTCTAGAATAAATGTGAACATGCATTAAATCATCTCACTCACTCACACACACACACACAAAAACAGATTCAGTATTGCTGAAAATGAATGAAAACAGTGAAATGCAACTCAGAGTATGATGCAGACCTGCAACAATTAAATATATAGATAAATAATATAAATATCCTTTATGCATTTAATCCCATTTTTTAACCAGTGTCTTTGCTGCTGACCTCTGGATGATACTAATACTAATAAGCAAAAATTCTCAAGATATACTAACATTTGTTCTTCTTTTTTTATTGCTCAAGAGTGTTGACCTTCCTTCTTCTGTGCTCTACTGTACAGACGTGAATTTAGTTTTTCTTCAGCCTGAGGCTTTTGGTGTGAAAGAGCTTTTACATTTGCCAGAAACAGAACTTTTTATTTTAAAGGGGTGCTATTACGCTTCTTGAACTTTAGTCCGTGTGTGGTGTGTGTCTTTGGGCACAAAAAAGATCTACAAAGTTACAAATCTCAAAGTCCACTCCAAAAGGAGATATTTCATTTTTAAAAAATCTCTTTTCAAGAACTACAACGACCGGCTCCTTTGAACTACAGCGTTTGTTTTCCGCATGCAATGATGTCACAACACGGCCCATTAGAATATCATTAAATTAAATCCCGCCCACGGAAATTCAAATTGTTGTGTGTGTGTGGGGGGGGGTGTGGGGTGGATTAGCCTAACTTTAGTGATGCAGCGCAGAGAGCGACTTCAACGAACAGCAGCGCTGCGGGTCTAAACACAAGCATTGACTGGAGCGGCCGCTTCAGAGCTGTAACGCGCCGCAGACGTGTGCAGTGTGTGGTAAGAGATTTATTCATCATAGAGTGTATGTAACGTTAGCTTCACTTATAACGCGAGTGTTTTTTAAAACACATAAACTTGCTCTAGAATAGGCTAGGCTAATCAGTGATGATGTTCTTTGATAATGTTAGGCTGCTTTTAGCCTCCATGCATCCTAGGTGTGTATGTCTTCCTTCTTTCAGACGAATGCAATCCGAATAATAATAAAGTTCGCCTCACACGGCTCCGGGGGGTTAATAAAGGCCTCCTGTAGCGAATCGATGCATTTTTGTAAGAAAAATATCCATATTTAAAACATAAGAATCACTTTAATCTATCTTGTGCTTAGAGTTGTACACTGAACTGCCTTCTTTGACAGGGGGCGTGTCAGTACTGAAACACCGTCTAAGCTGTTCACCAATCACAACACACTGCGTTTTTCGAAAGGCGGAACCCAGAACTAATCGAATCATTTATGCCAGGCTGAGAGAAATGTATTGTAATAATGTAAATTATGTTAAAGTGCCCCTATTATGCCATTTTAAAGGTTGCTAATAATGTTTTAATAGACTCCCAAAACAGGTTTAATTTTACCCCATTTCTAAATGATTCATAAATGACTCGTGCAAAGCAGTTCGAAGAATCAGTCTCTCTAAACGCTGCGTGTGCACTTTGGTCGAGGCAGAAACAAGTCGTCCTCACGCGGCGGAACAAATTGAAATGAATGGGTTTCATAGCACAGCGCTTTCCGCATTCGGTGTGAAAGTCGCTTCGTGCTCATCCTTCATCATTACTCCAACGAATGAGACAGACAGACAGTCAAGCTGCATCAATCACACATTGTCAGACTACAGTGGGTCCACAGCTGAACAACAGAACTACACAAGCGGGATTTAGCCGGTTAGCATGTATAACAACTACGTATTTTGAACGATCGCTAGAAAATACAATCTTTGTAGATTCGTCATCTTTTGGAAGTGAATATAAAACAGTTTTACTCACAGTGTAGGATACAGCGTCTTCTGTATAATATACGTGTAAATGTCCATGTGACCTAAACCCCAATGGAAATTTATGGGCGGGCAAGTTGTTTGCAACGTAGAACGTGGGTGGACATTATGCAAATGTGTTACTTCGTGACGTGTGGCCGTAACAGAAAAAGATTCGAAATCCTGACGACTCGTTTAGGCAAATGTGAGCCGACTCTTTTTTTTGATAGACAATAACTTTATTTATCATGCACTGTCGGCTTCACAACTCTGCAGATAGTTTCTGTTCACATACAGCTACATGACACACTGCATGAAAGATCATATTTGAAAAGGCAAAATAGGAGCACTTTAAAAAATAATGCGGTTTTCAAACCACCAAGCATGAAAGCATGTTCTAGTACACCCCCAAAACAAAATCAAGACTCTGTGAAAGAGCATAATAGGACCCCTTTGAAACAAACAATCAAGCCCTGCCCAGATTTAAAAAGTAATGTAAAAGTAATGTAACATATTACTTTCCATAAAAAGTAACTAAGTAATTAGTAACTTGTTTAGGGAGTAAAGCAATATTGTAATGCATTAGTTTTTTTTCCCCAATCAGTCATAAAAATGTCAAATTAAAATCAAGCAATTAAAATCAATCAATCAGAGTGAACACCTGCTCAGACAGATGAAATGTCACGTGCCCCTCATCACAGAGCACAGGGATTACAGAAACACCACTGAAACACTGAGAATGATGTTTTATGTCTGTCAGATTCGACTACAGTGAAGGAGAGTGAATAATGATGACAGACTGATGGTCTAACCTGAGCTCTAACACAGCAGAACATGTTCCTGTGGTGTCTGTGGGTCAGGGTTTGCTGTCATATGTGGAGCAAACAACACGCAAACACGCCTGCAGGGCTTCTATATATAAACACTGTGTGAACATACAAACACACACACACACTCACTCAGTCTCTCTCCGCCGGTAAACACACACCTCTGTCAGTCATCCGCGGTGATCATGGCGGCGGTGTCGGTCGTTCGCCGGTTCGTGTCTCTGTCGGTTCCTCGCGCGCGGCTCGTCGGGACTCAGCAGCAGCAGCACCGGACCGCAGTGAGCACCACCACCGGCGCCATTCTGCCCAAACCCAAGAAAGTGCGTGAGTAAATCAATCAATCAATCAATTAGAGATCGGATCATAAAATAACGCGCTCAAAGCGATCAATCATCAGAACCAGAGATCAGACACACACACACAGGAATATATGGACGGAAATATGACATGAGATCGTGTGTGTGATAAACACCTCATCTGTGAGTGTGAGTGTGTGTGTAACAGTATTATAGTAATATTTGTGTTTATTATTCTTCACATGGTGTGTATTAGATCAGAGGCCCGATCACACAACTCATAACAACTGTGAGCACACTGTGTTGATTTCAGGCGCTGCTGTTGTTGTTTGTCTCTTTAAATGCTGCAGGGCGGATTCTGATTGGCTGTCCGTGTTTTTATTGTTCGGCAGCTGAAAAAAAAAGAAAGTAAAGGAAAAAACAAATGTTGTGAAAGTGATTCCAGTAATAATATCCATATAGTGGATTTCTTTCAGAGGGTTACGGCAAAAACAGCGTCTTTAATGACTATTTTCTTATTATAAATGTTCACAGACATGTAACACACAACATGAGATGCTGTGGTTCATAGCTCAGCTCATTAATTATGTATTTACTGTGTGTTGTGAAGCAGGACTGATGATGTGTTCTGCACAGAACTTTCTGAAGTGTTTCGGATTCACTTCATTAAATCATTATCATGACTCAGTGAATCAGTCTTTGAGTTCACCTGTGAACCGAGCGGTTTGATTCTTCCTAAATCTCAAAGAGGATTCAGTCTGAAACAGAGGAATTATTTAGTGCAATTAATGACGCAATGACAATCAATATATATTAAGAAAAAAAAACATTTGCTGAAAATGCAGATTAATTTCTTCATCAGATTTGTAGAAATGTGTCATTGCATCACTGTTTCACCAATGGATGTGAATGGGTGCCATCAGAATGAGAGTCCAAACAGCTGATAAAAACATCACAATAATCCACAAGTAATCCACACCACTCCAGTCCATCAGTTCACATCTTGAGAAGACAAAAGCTGAAACAAATCCATCAAGACGTTTTTAACTAAACTAACGCTTCCTCCAGTGAAAAAGTGCCTCTACTGTTGTCTCTCACATCAAAATCCAGCCACATATTAAACGGTGCAGATTTCTCTCCTGATTCAGACCACTTTTTCACTGGAGGAAGTGTTATAATGGATTATGGACTCGTATTTTAGTTGATGGATTGGAGTGGTGTGGATTACTTGTGGATTATTGTGATGTTTTTATCAGCTGTTTGGACTCTCATTCTGACGGCACCCATTCACTGCAGAGGATCCATTGGTGAGACACTGATGGAATGACACATTTCTACAAATCTGATTAAGAAACCGAGGGTGATTACACTTCCAGCGCTTCTTGACTAGTCAGACTAGTTGAGTGTTAGTAAGCGGTGTTGTTGTTGTTGTTGTTGTCAGACGGCGTTCGGTCTGGTGCGGATCATGATGGTCGTGGCTCCGTTCTTGTATGTCGGGACTCTGATCAGTAAGAACTTCGCGGCTCTTCTGGAGGAACATGACATATTCGTGCCTGAGGATGATGATGATGACGACTGATCTCGGGTCAGTGCTTTCACCTGTGTGTGTGTGGCGTGTATTGTGTGTGTGTGTGTGTGTGTGTGTGTGTGTGTGTGTCAGACTCTCCAGCAGCTAATGTTTGTTTCCACAGGCAGCAGCTGATTCAGCATCCCTGAAGTTAGGCGTGGGCCAGGTCGTGTGTTCTCACTCCTTCAAGGCGTCGTCACATGAATCACCGATTAGATTAGATCTAAATATTACTGTGTATTTATGAAGATTCGTTAAAGAGTTGAATTCTTGATTCTGAGTGTTGATGACAGTCTATAATAAAGAATATAATACATACACTACCACTCCTAAAGCATCAGCTCTAGATGATATTCTCTTACTTTAATGCTTAGAAACGGTCATCAGATACCCATTTTCAGAAGTTGATATGATTCTTCAGGGTCTTAATGAAAAGTCTATAATATACTTTGGTTAAAATTCTCAGTCGTGTGTAAAACAACACCTTTTACCTTGTCAAAATCCCAACAGCTCTACCAAAATCATCTCATTCAGTGGGGCTGCTTTAAAATCACAAAATGAGCTCTGCTAAGCCCGCCCCTCTCTTCTCTCTGTGGGTAGCAGTCCTGTTTACATTAGCCGGCGTTTGGCTAAACTTCCTAACTACGTTATAAGGAAGACAATGAAGATTCATAAAACCATACTCCACTTCTGCTGTAGAGTGGAAGCTGGATCCTGAATGATTCATGTGAACATAAAATGGATATGTCTTAGATCGAGGTAGCATTCCCTTCACAAACAAACGTAATCCACTGCATCTTCAGCGGCTCAGATGTCGGGAGTAAATGATGACCACTATGTTCATTATTACATCCAGCAACACAACACCTCAATCGCTCAATCAGAGATATTCTTGTCTAACTTACATCCCTGCTCCAGCATCAAAACAATGGAAAGTTACTGGACTGTTACAGCTGATCTGAGGTAAAACACTCATGTCAATCAACTATCAACTATTGTGGGAGTGGCATCTGTCATGTGACGCTCAATTTGAAAAAGGGGATATTATTTTTACAGATTAATTAAAAACCACTGCATGGATTTTTATCATTATAGGGTAGATTTGTACATACACTGCTAACACACATTAATGTTCAAACAACATGAAAAAGTGAACTTAGCATCCGATGACCCCTTTAAATCAACTCAATCATTGATCAATGATGCACTAAATTGATCAAAAGTCCCATTAAAGACATTTATAATATTGCAAAAAAAATCTATTTCAAATGTTGTTTTTTTGAACTTTCTATTCATCTGTGAATGCTGAAATATAAAATGTATCAGTTTCCACAAAAATATTGTGCAGCACAACTGTTTTCAACATTGATAATAATCATAAATGTTTGTTGAGCAGCAAATCAGCATATTAGAATGATTTCTGAAGGGTCATGTGACACTGAAGACTGGAGTAATGATGCTGAAATTTCAGCTGCGCATCACAGAAATAAATTACAGTTTAACAGATATTCACATAGAAAACAGCTGTTTTAAATTGTAATAATATTTCACTATTTTACTGTATTTGTGATCAAATAAATGCAGCCTTGGTGAGAATTATTTCAAACATTAAAAAATGAGCTCTGAATACACAAACATTTCATATTACTATCAGTCTGTTAGTAGAACAGACAAAGATTGTTTGAACTGTTATATATAAATTAATTTTAACTTTAGTTTTTCCATTTCATTTTTTAAATTTTTGTTAAAGGTTTTGTGTTGTGTTTTTGTAGTTTTTATTAATCATTTATTTATTTTTCAGTTTTTGGTTTACAGTTTTACAAATTTGTTTGCACATTTTTAATAATATTTTAATAACATTTTTATTGCAATATTTTTGTTTATATTTTAATTTCAGTTCGTTTTAGCAATTTATTTGCACATTGGTAATTGGTAATTATTTATTATTATTATTATTATTAAGTATGTAATAAAATTGTAATGTTAATTGTAACAATGATCACAGAAATAAATTATAGTTTAACAAATATTCAGATAGAAAACAGCTGTTTTAAATTCTAATAATATTACACATTTTTACTGTATTTTTGATTAAATAAATGCCGCCTTGGTGAACAGAAGAGAATTCTTTTAAAACATTAAATAATTCATTTCGAATGATAGCGTTTAATTACACATTATTTATGCATTACACACAAACATTTCATATCGATCAGTCTGTTTGTGGACTGAAGAACAGACAGAGACGCTTCTGTTCACTGACGTCTGAAATAACAACAGGGTAACGAATGACACACACGGACCAGAGAGTTTCAGCATATATACTGTGTATATTTACAGTCCAGAAACAGAAAAACACAACACACTTCACAGGGGTCAAAGGTCAGGGGTCAGGGGTCGTGTCCGTGGTAGAATTTGGACAGGAAGTCAGTCGGACGCTGGGCTTCGGTCTCGTGGAAGAAGCGCATGATGTGAGTCTTCTGCTTCCAGACGTTTATGGTCTCCTGCAGCTCCATCTTCCCCTGAAACACAGCAGCCAGCGCTCGGATCACACGCGTGTAACACGCCAACACATCACACGCTAACGGCATGTTCGTTCCTCACCTTGATGACCAGCATGTCGATGACGCGCGGATCCGTCACGTGTCTGTTCTTGTCGAACATTTCCCGCAGCTTCTCGTGTCCCTGCCGCGCAGTGATGTCCAGCTGATACATGTGAACTGAAACACAGCACACGCGTGTTAGCGCCGCGTCACACGACCGCATCGCCATTCGAAAAACTACTGAATCCAAATGAGGATCTGAAATTTTCATCTGAAATTCAGAGTCAAGTTACAGGAGGGTAAAAATGATTCAGAAAGACGGCAGCATCACAGTATTATTGTTACTCAGAGATTGTTTGTTCTGTTAGTGAAATCTGTTGACTTTATCAATCTGTGTTGCATTATGAGCCAATGGTGACCATTCACAAATGAGGAAACAACACTTTTCACGTTTTTCTCCAAAGTTTGCATGTCTGTAACTCAAGAAGATTTTAAATATTGGGTCTTAACAAACTTTCCTTTTGTCATCTTTATGTTTAAGGCTTATGAGATTCAGTTCCAGAGATATTGCAATTTCAATACGGCTCCAGGAGTAAATCATTAAAATGTACACATTTTCAGTGGTCGAAAACCAAATGTGTGTCAGTTTGAAAAAAATATGATACTTCTTTCTTGTAAAGAGGAATGTGTGAAGAACTAATAATGTTGAAACTGGAGATGTATCTGGTTTAATTCTGTCACAGCACCTGCATTGAACACGCCAGTCTGAGTGACACAAACACTCTTTATCTGAGGTTCACGTGCCTATAACTCAAAAAGTATATAAGACATTGCAATATGATTTTATATTCTAGTTGTTAAGAGACTTTTCTTTTGAAATCTAACTTTTCAAGGGCCTACATTATTATATGAGGATCTCAATGAGGCTCCATGTCCAGATCGTTGAATAGTACCCAGTTTCAGCTTCAGTTACAGACACGAAAAGCGTGAAAAGTGCGGTTTCCCTATTTTTGAATGGTCACCATTGGCTCATAATGCAACACAGATTGATAAAGTCAACAGATTTCACTAACAGAACAAACAATCTCTGTGTAAAAATGAGATAATGTTGCTGTCATCTTTCTGAAGTCATTTTTCCCTCCTGTGACTCTGAATCTCAGCTGTAAATTGTCATTTTGACCTCCTCTACAGAACACTGGATTATCACTCAGTAAATATTCATCCATGATATTTAATATTTTGTCTTTCATCACTACACATGTGTATCTTTCTTCAGAAAAAAAAATATGAACAAAATCAAACATCTGAGGAAGTTTTGACACATCAGAAAACAGCAACGGTAAGAAAGACGTTATTTTTTATTTTTCTATCGGATTCGCTGCTGAATGATTCACTTCAGTTCATTCATATAACAGTGTCTGAATCTGCCAGACTCAGTGTTTGTGTGTTTTTGAGTGTGTGTGTGTGATTTTCTGCTCTGTGTGTGTGTGTTTGATCCTGACAGCTCGTCGTGTGTCTGACCTTGACTCGGTTCTGTGTGTTTTTGAGCGCGCGCGCACACGGTACCTGCGTTCGGCACCTCTCGGTACCAGGCCCGGTAGAGCTCCCGAACCCTCCGCTTCGCTTCATTCAGGTCGCGGCTGAAAATCGGTTTGACGACTTTAGCGGCAGCGGCGCCGGTGCGAGTTGCTGCGCTCGACGCCATCATGAACTCCGCTGCTGTTCTGCGCATGCGCGCGTTCGCTGCGCTTCAAAACCGTAACCCGCCGCCTCCTTCCGGCGCGGAGCGGAACTGCACGCTCAAAACATCTGGAGCCTCATCAGCACAGCACTTTACGATCGTTTTGCCGTCAAAATATCTGTGATTTTCATAATTTTGTGAACTACTAACCGCGTTATTTTTATATTTAGAATATCACATTTACCATGTGACCACAAAACCAATCATTACAGTCAATTTATTGAAACTGAATAAATAAGATTTCCATTGATGTATTTCCATTGATTTATAAAGTATTTGATAATCTGGAATCTGAGAGTGCAAATAATAATAATAATAATAATAATAATAATAAATATATAAAAATACTGAGAAAATCGCCTTTAAAGTTGGCAAATGAAGTTGTTAACAATGCATATTACTAATCAAACATTAAGTTTTCATATATTTACGGTAGGAAATGTACAAAATATCTTCATATTCTTTACTTAATATCCTAATTTTGGCATAAAAGAAACAACGATAATTTTGACCCATTAATGTATTGTTGGCACATATGTAGATTTATATAAGTTAACCTTACATGACCGAAAAAATGCAGAAAGCTTATCTGTCTTTAAAGGGGTCATCGGATGCTAAGTTCACTTTATCATGCTGTTTGAACATTAATGTGTGTTGTCAGTGTATGTACAAATCTACCCTATAATGATAAAAATCCATGCAGTGGTTTTTAATTAATCTGTAAAAATAATATCCCCTTTTACAAATCGAGCCCTTCTCAGATGCCTGTCGGTGTGGCGTCACATGACAGAGGCCACTCCCACAATAGTTGATTGACATGAGCGTCTTACCTCAGATCAGCTGTAACAGTCAGACCTCTTTGTTTTGATGCTGGAGCAGGGATGTAAGTTAGACAAGAATATCTCCGATTGAGTGATTGAGGTGTTGTGTTGCTGGATGTAATAATGAACATAGTGGTCGTCATTTACTCCCGACATCTGAGCCACTGAAGATGCAGTGGATTACGTTTGTTTGTGAAGGGAATGCACCTCCCGATCTACATATATCCGTCTATGTTCACGCGAATCATTGCTGCTTCACTTACAGCGTGATGGTGGGATGATCTGAATAATGGTCAGTTGAATCAATTCATTCGTGATGTCAATGAATATCAAATATGGTCTAAGAATCATATCAACTTGTGCATCCGCTGACCCCTTTAATGCATTTCTATATCAGACTAATATGTCGACGACTTTACTGCGCAAGTTTTGCTGTTAAAGGGCGAATTCTGTATGATCATAAAAATGCTTCATTTTGTTGATTTTGAATCACTGAATCATCAAGAAATTGGATACAAACAACTTTATATGAAATTTCTATTTTTCACTTTTCCAGTTACAGATTGTGAGTGGTATGAAGAAGACATGATTGAGATTGAAAATAAAAACACTTAAAACACTTCAAAATAAGACAAAGCAAATGTTCAAACAAGCCAAAAGAACCAAGATGTTTATTATTTTAACATTTTTTTCTTTTGTCTATGAAAACCAGTGTTTTGAAATAAGATTTTCTAGAATGGGAAAAGTCATGGAAATGAACAAAAATCTTGGAATGGAAAAGCCATGATGTCTTTGAATATTATTCTGGATAATAGGTGAACAGCTGATTTAGACTTTTAAAGTCAGTATTACTACTGATATCACAACACTCACATTGTCTTAAGTCACTGTAGAAGAATAATCTCTAACATACATTAGTCAGTCTGCTGGTTAGTAACATGCAACTCACCCACTTTGGTTTAGTTTCACTAGCAAACAATAATACATTTATGTTTATGATTATTCACACCATTATAATAAGAAATAAAGGGCAGTTCACCGAGACCAAATAACCCAAGTTTTATTAGTCATAGTCCGATATGTTTACATATGCGTTAAACTCTAAAAATTAAATATGACAACAAGAAACGCAAACATCTTTTAAAAACAATGGCTCATTAATGCAAAGCTCTTTTGTTTATGTGGCACAAAGGCAGTTGAATAAACACAAACACACACACACACACACAACCTCTGTCACACACAGAAACACACACTCTGGAACAGGAGGCACATAATCAGATATTAGTTTGGCAGATAATCCCAGCGAGACTCTGATTGTTCATACGTGTGTGTGTGTGTGTGTGTGTGTGTGTGTGTCCAGTTCTTCCACACTACACTAGCAACAGTGAGACATTCCAGTTTTGTTTCCAGGAGTTGGACACACATGCAGACGTAAGAAAGTGCAGAAGCGTTTGTTCCAGTGTCCTGCAGCTGATTGGCCGGTCGGAATCCCTGCAGCTGATTGGGCTGAAATGAAGGCACGTGACTGAGGCTCCTCCCCTCAGGAGGCGTGTGTGTGAGTGCGCCCGTGTGTGTTGTCCGTCTGCTGTCCCTCGTGCAGCGCGCTCAGAGCCAGTCTCAGGTGTTCTCGCAGCGTCTCGGCCTCACGCTCGCTGCGGCTCTTCATCGCGCTCAGCTCCTCACACACCTCACGGTAGCGCTCGCACACGCTGCTCTTCTCCTGACATACACACATACGAGAGACACACGTGTTACACAAGGGAAACTAATGTGTTACAAACAGACCCACAAAGGAAACACTCATGTTACACACAGGAAACAGAAAAAAAAGTTGATGTGAGAAACATGTTACACATGGACACAAACACGTTACACACGTGTTACACGCAGGCACAAACATGTTAGACACTGATACACACACACACACACACAAGAAACATGTTACACACGGACACAAACGTGTTACACACTGACACACACAAACAAAAAACATTACACACATGCATTACACTGACGCACACATGAGAAATGTGTTACACAGACACAAACGTGTTACACATTGACAAAAAATGTGTTGCACATGGACACAAACTCATTACACACAGACACATACACACAGAAAACATGTATTACACACAGGAAACACATGAACACATGAGAAATGTTCTACAAATGGACACACTGGAAACACGTGGGAAACAAGTGCGTTACACATGGAAAATACGCACGTTACGCATGTACACACATGCATTTCACACATATGTATTTCACACACACACTCTCACACGGATTAAATATGGACACGCACTCTCTCACACACACACACACAGAGGTGCGTTACCGTGGTGAGGAAGTGTAGCTGGTTGCGGAGGCTGTTGAGCTGCTTGTGTAAATACTGCAGTTCATTCTCTCGCACACGCAGCAGCACCTGCGACACACACATGATCATCACAGCAATCAGCAAACACTGACATGAAGAAACACAGCACAGGTCTAATTTCACCCCGAAACAATTCAAACATGATTTAAAGTGACTTCACGATGATCAAGTCACAAAAACATTCACTGTTTTTTAAAGCAAATTACTACATACAAATTAGAAAAGAATCATACATGTTTTCATGAATGTGTGATCTATTCAAATATAATCAACAATTCATTAATGAGATACATATATCATTTATGTTAAGATGTACTGCTTGTTTCGTGCTGATAATAGAGCCGGTTACTGACCAAATCACAAGCTTTTGATTTGGTTTGATATTGATTTGTTGGATGTGCATGAAGTACAGAAACACATTACAGTGAGTGATACGGAGTCGCTGCATCACCTGCGTCTCACACCACGACCTCTCAGTGCCGTCAGTTACCCCATCTGACCCTTGACCTGTGACCAGAGACCGAATGACCTTCACCTCCTCTGACAGACGTGCCTGGAGATCCTGCGCGCACACACACAGATTAATACAGCGCGTTCACACACAACAAACCCAAACAATCGCACACTGCCACATATTCAAACTCTAATTTAAAAGATTAAAAGAAACATTATAGCCTCCTTAACGGTGCTCAAACTGAGGTTTTCTGTGGTGTTGTGAGGACCGGCGTGTGTCACCTGGTGGTCTTTCTTCAGCTGCTCCATCTGTGTGTCTTTCTGGCTCATGAGCCGGTGTGTGTCGAGGCTCTGCTGCTGCGCTCGCTTCAGCTCCAGACACTTCTGAGAGTATCGCTCCGACAGAGCCTGCAGCTCCCGCCGCAGAGACGCTACCTCCGCCCTACACACACACACACACACACACACACACACAGACACAGAGATGAATTCTAGACCCCACTCCTGCAGTGCACATGTCTGTGTGTCTGTGTGTGTGTGTGTGTGTGTGTGTGTGTGTGTGTACTCACTGTTGCTGTTTGTCAAATGTGTGTGAATCCATCCCATGAGTCTCTCTGAGTTGTGCGGTTTTCTCCAGCTCTTCTCTGTGTGCTTTCTGTAACGCCTCCATCACTGGCAACACAAACACACTGCGTTACACACGCGTCTACATTACGGCGAACATTCAGCACTGCTGCTGATCACCAGAACTGAACACACTGGAGGAGTCCAGCGTCAACTACCAACGGGAGAGCAGACAGCGAGCGCGCTCTCCGGCGATCGGTTCATTACCGCGCGCAGTGGCGTCCGTCTCCTCCTTCAGCAGCGTGTCTCTCTCCCGCTCCAGCGCGCTGATCTGCTGCGCGTGCTGCTTCTCCAGCTCCTCCAGCGCCTCCTTGTGCGCTCGCTCCATCTGCCGTAGCATCTCGCCGCAGCCTGACTCCGCCCCGCAGCGCCCCGCCCACCCCTCCCGCCCCCCCTGCCCCGCCCGCAACTCCACCAGCTGCTGCCTCAGAGACGCCACCTGCAGGAGAGAGACAGGCCGAGGTAAAGCCTTCTGCAGGAAGCACAGGTGTACTGGACAGGAAGTGTGAAAACACGCTCATGCAAACACACACACACACAGAGCAGCGCAAACGACTGTGAATAAGGTCTTTATAAAGCTCCTACAGTCATTTGTTCAGGTGATTGTTAACCCTTACCACGCATTACCCTGTTTTCCAGGTCAGTATTGATGCATTTTATATTATAACTACATTAAAAAAACTGGC
>VONZ01002151.1:0-65676 GCA_012976165.1 Labeo catla
CTATTAAATCAGCATCAGACAGCACATATTTATAAGCAACATATTGTTTAACCCTAACACTAGACAATATATACTTATTTTTTCTAATTCCTGTTTACTTGAATACCCTCAAGCATTTCTACACTTTATTTTTTCTTTCTTTATTTCTCCTTTATCATTATAAGCATGTCAAAAATTAAGCAGTCCTGTGAAACTGTATTGTCATACCACCTATTCCCACTCAAGAGAATGTCTCAAGCTATTTCACTGTCAACAGTAAACTCCTAAAAATGTTGATATTTAGCTGTTAAAGGGCTCTATAGCCACAAGTTTCCTACGCCCCATAAGGCCCTGTGTCAAAAGTGGGAGTGCCTTCTGGTTCAAAGCAAACAAGCAGGACGTGACACTCATTCATTCAACAGTTGAAAGTAGTGATGGGAAAATGAAGTCTAGTGAAGCACTGAAACTTTCCTCTGACTGTTCGGAAAAAAGATTGAAAACTTTAAGTGCCAAAAACAGCGCGATCTGGTGGTTAGTAAAAAATAAAGCAGTTGAAAGCCTGTGAAAGGAGCTCAGTTGGATGAAGAATTCACCACATATTCCATAGATTGACTCGTTACATGCACAAAAGCTTAACAGTTTGTGTGTCTGTTTCTTGAATGTCTGTCTCTGATAAATCAATTTACCCTTTAAACTGTGCCATTAATTGCCAGTACAAATATCAGTATGATGTAATAGAGGGAAAATGTACACAGACATGAACTGCAAATGGCAAATATTTAATTATCCTGAAATAAACTGTATTCTTCATATTACTTGAATGCCTGTGTATTTAGAAACGTTATTAAATAAGTCTGAATTAAAATGCCCACGTAAAGTAAGATCTGGGGTTTGGTGATTTCTACGTTAACAACAAAAGCCTTGAATCGAGGCTCATCTGGCACATCCCTTAACACAAGCTCGAATGTCGCATCACTAACGTTAAGTTAGCTGACAGTCATTCAAGGTTTAGCGATCCAAACTTGCTGGCAATGTGAGAACTCAACTTCGAACAGCACATGTTGTCCCTGAGCACTGTAATGACGTCTCTCATAAAGATTTGCAACTTTACAAAGTAAACAATGATCCGAAAAACACTTAGCCTCTTTGCTATTTAGCACACAAAATACCACTGGTTTACTACTTCCACCGCCTCACCGGAAGGGCCTCCTGGAAAAAGGTGGATAGAATTTATTAGTGACACCGGTGGCCGTTACGTGAGCTGTGGTCAGTAACTTATTGCTCATGGTCTTGCACACACTCCATAGTAGGCCTAATGTGAGCGAGCTACCGCCAGTAGGATTTACCAACATCATGTTGACAGATGAGTTTCATTAAAATTACACTGTAATGACAGTTTCCCTTGGGTTTTTTCCAGCAAAACCGCCTGATCCTTCACATAATAATTAGTCTACAGGAATTTTTTTTTTTAGTTTCATTACATGCTGTTCAGACATTGGCAATAATGTTTATTGTAATTTTCAGTTTGTTTATAGCCAATTTTTGCCAAGCAATCTAACGTCACTTGCCAGCTAGCAAGTAAAGTTCTAGTGCAGCTTTTTCTTCTGTCCTGTAATAACATTCAGTGAGCATTATCTGATAGTATATATTTTAATACATACTCAGTTTGCACTGAGCACCAAAACAGCTTCTTTCATTTTTTTTTTTTTTTCTCAGTTGAATGAAAGGTTTATTTCAGCCAAAAATGGAAATTCTGTCATTAATTACTCACCCTTATGTCGTTTCACAACTGTAGGACCTTCTTTCCTCTACCGAACACAAATGGAGATTTTTTTTTTTTATCAAATCCTAGAACGTTCCCTCCATAGACACCAATGCAACTTAGACATTCAAATCCCAGAATGGTAGGAAAGACATCGTTAAAGTACTCCATGTGACTTCAGTTGCTTAACCTTCAATTTTATTAAGTGACCCAAGTACTTTGTTTGCACAATAAAGCATAATTTACAGCTTTATTTATTAATAAAATGAATTACTTAATGTCTTTCCTACCGTTCTGGACTTTGAATGTGTAAGTTGCATGACTGACTATAGAGAAAGCTCTCGGATCTCATCAAAAATATCTTTATTTTCCAAAGATAAACAAAGGTCTTACAGGAGTAGAATGATATGAGGGTGAATAATTAACAAATTTTATGGGGTGGGGGTGAACTAACCTGGATGCAACAGGATGCAAATAATATGATTCACTTGCATCTAGACAAAATCCATGATAGTTGGCATTACTATTAACACAGGTGAAAAAGAGCTTTATTGGCAGGTATGTTTACTCATACAAGGAATTTGTTATGGTGACAGATGCTTCCACAGCACAAACAGAATGACAGTGACAAGACAAAGCACAGATAATAAACATGGAATAAGTAAATAGAAAATAATGATATATAATACATTTCTTAAAGAATATTATATGGTATTTGTGTGTAAAGGTGGGTTATGTAAATGCAAATGTAAATAAGAAGCTTGGTGTGTTAAATAAATGCATGTATAAACAGTGTGTAAAGAAAGATTGTATTATCTGAGAATAACATGAATTAATTGATTATGTATTTTGAGTATTTCAAACACAAAATATGTTTCTCAAAGTATTTAATTACATTTTTTTTCTTGTTTTTGTCCAGCAAAATACAAATTACACAATATGTTTTTAGCAATTAAATACATATTTAAATATATATTTAATTAAAACACTGCATGTATGCCCTCACTTAGAAAAAAAACAAAAAAAAAAAACATTGTTAACCATTTTATTTAAAGAGAAAGCAATTCACCTCGAAAGAAGTTTACAGACACTCAAAATCAGACTAATAGGGAGACTCAGTGACACTTTTGGGCTCTTAATAAAGATTCCAAGTGCACAGATGACAAGACGTCATAGCATGATATAGCATGACATAGCATGAGGCATCATTTCAGTTTTTCAGGACAGGATATGAAGGTCTCATTTCAATACAGTTCTCGCTCATAAAAAAGTTATTTGGCTCACCTGCGGCCCAAAACCTAAATAAAATGTGTCAAAGCTTTCATCCATTTGGCAACTAAATGATGATTGTCACAAACAATTTATTAATTAACATACCATGCTATTGAACAAAAAATTCAAGAAATGTATGAAGAGATGGCCCTAATTTAGAAATAAGAATAAAAACCTTTTAAAAAATCCACAGTGGTTTTCTCTGTGTTTTATCTCTTACCCTTGTTTCAGTGCTGAATTATCCATCCATTTCATATTGCCCTCCTGCTCTCTGTCAGACAAACCAATCCACACTCTTTCTGTGGTGAATGCAGAAATGAACCTCTGTGTGTGAATAAAAACAGGAATAAGTGTGATTCCTCTCATTCAGTAACAGACACTCACATAAACTCACCTGCTTCTCTTCACTCTTGATAATGACCAGATCAGCACCACGATCCCTGCAGTACTGCCTGCTGTCAGACCAGCTCTTCAACTCAGTGGACATGAAAAAACAACCTGAACCACACAGAAACATTTAACTTTATAAAACTGTGTACATTAAAGATAAAAAAAAGAAAGAATGAAAGAAAAAAAGAAAGAGACAGAAAGAGACAAAAAGAAAAACAACATAAAAACATATGTGCACTGACCTTGTCTAGATGCTTCTTTCTTCAGTTCCTAACTCAAAGATCTGACTTTACTTTCTAACTCCAGTTTCTTCTGACTTAAAGAGTTGAAGTTGCTTTGTAACTGGGTTTTCTCAGCAGTGAGATCATTGACTCTGGTCTCCAACTCCAGTTTCTTCTGACTCAAAGAGTTGAAGCTGTTCTGTAACTGGTCTTTCTCTGCTTGATCTCTTGAACCGGACTGTAACATGTGTGTAGCTTGTACTTCTCTCTCTGCCATGAGCTTAATATGCAGTACTACAATGGCAGCCACCAGGAAAATGCACATAAGGCTAATGCACACAGTGATCCACACAACACACTTATTTCCTACTGACAAACCTGCTGCAAAACAGGAAAACATCAAAATTCAAATAAAAATTTTAATCAAATTTCTTGTTGAAATAGATAGGCTTTTCAGAAATATGTTCAGTATTATATATATGGATCACAAAGTGCACATGCAACAATCGAGAACAAATGCAGGAAAAAAAAAAAAAAACTGTGCCATTCAAACTAAACACATGACTTCTGCATCACACTAAATGTCTTACTGTTTTGAGCTCTTGCTTCAGTCTGGCTGGGTTTTCAGCACTGATTTGGATAAATTACTTGCTGCAGGTCTCGTGGTTGTCATTTTTATAAACACTCACTAGTTCCATGATCACTTCTCTTCAGTTGTGTAATTTGGGAGGACGAGTGCAGGGTTTAATATAGAAAACCTCCCCTAGAATTTACATACTGCTGACTGTCAAGAATGCAAACTTTGATGAATTGTACATCTACACAACAAAAACATGACTGATGTCAAACATCAACTTCTCTTTATTTTGCAGAACCTTCATTTTAACCAGGGTCCAAACTCAACTGTAAAAAAATCTTTTTTGTCCTCTAATTTAATTAACTGCATCTATTTTTATACAATATATTTCTATAAAAAATGATTATGAAGGAATTTATTTTCTTGTACAGGGACAAAAAGCAAAGCAAATGATGTCACTTTCTTTACAATCTGGCGAATATTAGTAAAATAATTATTGCCTTTATCATGGATTTTTTGTGAATTTGCTGTCAAAAGTTCCAAAAGTCTTTAATATAATACATTCTTTTGTTGTATTACTACATGTGCACATGTCCATTCTGACCTTTCTATGTGAGTATTATTTGTGCTCAGTGTCACTATGAGGCGATGAACTACAGACAGATGTGCTGTGCTACACTCAAACGCACACTTCCCTCAAAAAACATGGATGCTGTTTTGCTTACATTTACTGTATGTGCTTTTAATTTTACATCCTGCTGAGCTCAAATTATTGGAAAATTGAGCTTGTGCAACATAAGGTTCATTACAAAACATAAGGTTAGTCTAAAGTAAACATTATAATCAAGGCGATCCGAGTTCAAAAATTGCATTTAGGGATCACTATTAAACCTGAACCTTCTAAAAGTTTGCTGTTTTGGGATAGTGAATAAGGATCAGAACAGATGATCTTGCTAGATCATGTTTATTAATGGAAGTTTGCCTAGACATGCATGTGTCACAACACTGCCTTAAAAAGCAAGTCATGATTTATTATACATAAATTCATCACTGATTAACAGGATAACTGCTAAAAAAAAAAGCAACATTCAGAATGAACTCATATCTCATGTTTAACATACATTTAAAGTTGAAAATTAAGCTATACTGATTTTTCTGTTTTATAATATTTCATTTTCCCAGTGAACATCTCAAAGCAATAGACTTGTGTTAGACTTGTTAGCTGCAGCCGAAGCGCAGATCCTGCCGGAGACTCAACATGCCGTTGTATTTTTCTTTGAGCTCAGAACTTGTCTTGCTCTCCTCCAAGCTGGGCCAAAACTCCAACCACGTCCTCTCGCCCAGAGCATACTGACCGCTGAGGAGACACCAGAGGAAGAGCATGTAAAAGAGGGGCTTACATGACAAACTAAATCCAGTAAGCCCTAAAAAGGCAAAAAAAATTAATAAATAAATAAAATAATAAAAATAATTTGTTGTTGCATAGTGACTATTCAAAAAGTATTTCATATTTCAAGCTCTCTGCACATGCACAGATCAGGATGCGCACACTTTGGATCACAGGTCAAATGCACTTACATTCTGCCCTCCATTTGGACATCATCAGCCTGGCCCATGATCAGATAGCTCTCACCCCGCTTCAGATTCAAAGCTTCTTTGCAAGAGATCTGCAAGGAGAAAGTACGCTGCATCCCTTCCACATTGATTTCTGGACCTACACAAATTCATGTATGACATGTGACATGTTTGAATTTCTCTCCTGAGTTTGTACACATACACAACATAACAAAATTCAGCAGTGTCTGATAAGATGAAGACCATTAAGACCAGACGTGAGTAGCTTGTTTCGTATGAATTTAAACTTATACTATACATCACTTTACATCTCACTGCTGAAATAAGCAGAATATTATCTTTAAATTGACAGAATTTACAAATGTTTACACGGTGTGATTGGCGTGAGGAGTTATACCTGTTTTGAGGGCAAGTTCAATCCTCATATCGTAGTAGACGGTTAAGGGGTCCTCATTTTCTCTCAACACAACAGCTTTATAAACTGTAAAAATGGAATAGATTGATGTAGCATCTAACCGATCACCACATGAACTAATAGTCATATAGAAAAAAGTTTGAAAAGGTTCTCACTCATTGCACCAAAACATGCACACACACATGTAATAAATTACCATAATCTATTTTAGGTTCACAGGCTTTCTTATTACGGTGAGCCTCAAGAATTTTCTCTTTCTTTTGAAGACTGCAGTTTTCTGTTTCAGCGATGGAAAGAAAAATTAACCTGTTGCAGATTACAGACAGTAGAACTTTGTATGTCTTCTTTGCAGTTGTTTTTTTTAGAATTATTATTAAAACACGCTACCTTCGGCGCACTGACAGACTTCGTTCTTACAGATTTTCTGAAGAGCTCCTATCTTCCTGGTTGGATGATAAAACTTCACACAGCGATTTTCTAAACATGAAAGAATGAAATCACATGAGTCACACAGCATTCACTGTGCTGCAGCATCAGAGATATTAAAGCAGTCAGCCGTGAAAATAATGCCAAAACAAGTCATAATTATAATAATAATAAGTATATATTTTTGTTAATTATATAATAAATAGATGTAAAAACAAAATGTGTCTTTTTTAATAAAAATAGAAAACAGATAACATGTAATTAGAATAGAGAGAGGATAATAATAAGATTTTTAAATGTAAATAAATTGAAAAGAGAGTAATGTTTAGTGATGTGGTGGTTTCAACTGCTAAAGAAGACTATTCCAAGTGTAATTCTATTTGTTGTTGTTGTTTTTTTGTTGTTGTTGTTTTTCTCTGTAACAGAGGATTCTTTGAGTACCAAACAAACACACACACAAACATAAGCCTGACCTCCATAAAGCGCATCAATGAAAGTTTAAATCGTAACGGTTTATCCATGATCTGTGTGACCAATGGGAGTGAAGGGGCCTGGGTTACTTTTGAGGTCTGGTACAAATATGACATACAAAAATTCACAGGCTGTATCCGAAATCGCCCCCTATACCCTCAAATATGTCAGTATTTGAGGGGACAGCTATTTTTAGTGGTGTCCGAAACCATAGTGGAATCTCTTGAGTGCACTCATTCAATCCCACAATGCACCGCAAAAATGAGTGTCCAACCGGTGCATGCTAAATGGCTAGAGAATACCCATAATGCAGATTCATGCGGTGAATTAGTTCCCGAATGTTGTCAGAAGATGGCGCCCGCAGCTGAATCCATTAAATAATTTTATAAAGTGCTTGTCCATGGCGTAATACAAAAAGGTACAGATTTATTGTACATTTATTATAACATTATGTAACTAGGGTTTATACATAATTTCCATGAGAGTTCAAGCCTTTAATCTTACTACTGGAGCTGCCAGTTTGCCCATTTACACAAACTATGCAAAAGCGGCTGTCCTTCTGGTGGACCCCAGTGTCTGAATTCACTCACTCATTTTCTTCACTTCTATCAAGTGATATCGGATACAGCCATAGGCTATAGGCTCATGTGTAGCCTATGCACGATTCATTAAATAACTGCAATATTCAAACACAATCTTATTTCTAAATAACGATGATTCCCCTATGTCTATTAAACCTCTGAAATCACAATCGCATTGAAATATTTAAACCTGATTTCATGCAGCTGTTGATCCAGAGAGAGCAGCACTCATCACTTAAGCTTTATGTTTGAAACAGTTTCACAAACAGTCTACACGCTAGGCTACATTTCTATGTAGGAAATATTAAGTAATAATGAAAGTATTGGGCTATAAGTTTATTCTACAGATATAGACTCTGATGTTGCGGCAGCCGCTATCAAAAATTTCAATGGAAGACTGGATGTGTTATTATACATTATGCCAGTAGGTGGCAATCATTTAAATTATTTTTTACGTAATGAATTCATTTAAATTAATGAATATTTTTAAATAGACTCATTTATAGAATTTCAGAGATTCGGTGGAAGAAATGTAATCTCTATTCTAAAAATCCATTATCCAGAGTCATAGCTTAAAAAAAAATACATAATATATCTGTCATCTAATTTATACTATTTGTACTGTTTCTACTATTAAAGTGTAGATTAGGATGTAAAATGTACAATCTTACAGACCTTGTGTAGTACATTAACAAGGTCTGTGAGTCAGACTAAATCCGCAAGTGTGATTGCTTAAACCAATATCACATGTCTGCATCCACGTCAGCGTCATACCTATAGAGTAATATTCATATACAGTGACTGCTGCTGGTTGAAGGAAACCTCCGTTCATTATTCTGTGCAGCCGGAATGAAATCCTCTCTTCCCTGGTATGAGAAATCTGCAGAGAGTTGAAGAGCAGATAGCAGACACCTTATAGTAGACATTTAGAATTTATTAAATGATTTTTTAGTTAAGATTAAAAAAAAAAAAAAAACGTAAATAAATAAATAAATAATAATAAATAATTATTAATAAATAATAATTATTATTATAATATAATTATTATAATAAAAATACAAAAACAGTAAAATGTTTTAAGGTTTAGAATGTTCTCTTTTGTGCACAGTTGCAGATGTACATGTGATACCCAAAATCATTTTAATATTAATAGATAATATTAATAGAATTTGTGTAGTCATTCTCACAATAATCACTAATTATGGTATTTAGTTAATTTAGGAAGCAATCTAGATCTATATGTCCTGTTCTCTTGATGATAGCCTCATTTAGCAAGCCTTTGCTAGAATTTTTTTTTTTTTTAAACATTACAAAACTTTTATATTGGTGTTTTCAGTGTAAAACTGACACAGAGACCTTGTCCAGGTAGAGGATGAGGGATCCTCGCTCTGAAAGCTGCTTGTTCATCTCAAATTTCTGAATGATCCTGTCATGTCCAGTTGATAGCTACAAACAGAAACAAAAAGTCAGTATTGGACAGTTTGACAGTGTGGCCAACATAACATCCATTGGAGCACAGAGAATGGAAATTGTGAGAAAACTGAGCAAAAAAAAAAAAGAGTTAATATTTTCAATTTGTCAAAAGCAAATGTGAATAATGAAATGTGATGCATACCGCCTTAAGATCATTCTCATCCACAACAAATCCCGTCAATAATGATATATCCAATATAGACATGGTGGCGTCTCTGTCAGCAGACAGATATCTGTGGAGTCAACAAAGCAAATGTGAACTTTCTACAGCACTACAGGCACTGCAAAAATAAGGGGTTCAGACAGAAAAGCAGGAACAGCAGCTGCAACAGAACAGTAAAAAGGTCATAATAAAGTGCTGTAATTCTTGCCAAAACCTTGGGGTGAACTTAATGTTGGTTAAACTAAACATAGTAATACATTCTATCATTTTCAAGGATTTTTCACTGTACATAGTGCATAGTTTTGTAGAACTGAAATTTGAAAGCTTTAACTTTGATATTCAGTTGATTAGGGTATAATTGTGATGAAAATGCATTTGCACACCTGGTTTTGATTATGAGTTTGTAACTCTCAGTTGCTCCTTGATATGTTACTAAAAAAAAAAAAAAAGAAAAGACAAGAAAGACAAATGTCCAGTTATTTTCCGTATTTGTTAGTTGCTCTGGATAATTCATGTGCCAAATAAATAAATGTGAATGTACACAAGATAGCAATGGGCAATTATTTCGAAACTGGTAAGGCATATTTCACCAAAAAAGAGCAAACTTTCGTTTCATTATATTTTGTTTTGCATCAAGAAAATTAAGCCAATTTTAGGACCATCAAGATTTCATGACAAAGCTTTTTTTTTTCTTTTTTTATATTAAAATTATTACAACATTTTACACTGTACGCGAAAGGGCTTTACTTTTATTTTTATGCAAAACACCAAATGACACCAGCGATAGAGCTAGTGTTTTGTTCGAGTCCACCTAAGTCGAGTCCGAGTCAAGTCTGAGTCTTTTACCAATCGAGTCCGAGACGAGTCCGAGTCCAAAATGGGCCGAGTCGGACTCAAGTCCGAGTCCCAAAGGGCCGAGTCCGAGTCGAGTCCGTCCGAGTCCAAGGAAACACTACTGTTTGTCAGTATCTTAACATTGTTTTAATCCAGGGGTGCCCAAACTCGGTCCTGGAGGGAGGTGTCCTACAGATTTTAGCTCCAGCCCCAATTAAACACACCTGAACCAGCTAATCAAGCTTATACTAGAAACCCCCTGTCAGGTGTGTTGAGGCAAGTTGGAGCTAAACCAAGGACCAGGACTGAGTTTGGGCACCCCTGATTTTAACCTTTACAACTAGAAAAATGCAATGTCAGTTGAAATGTAAGAAAAGCAAACCTCTAGTGGATCTTGCCATTTTGATTTCACAACATTTCATAAGTGTCCATGCTCTGCTTAGCAAACATTTTCACTCTGAAACATATTTCAGAGTGAAACAGGTTTTAGAATGTGATAAATTATAGGGCGGGACTTGACTTTATTCATCAATGTATTAAATGTATAAATTCAAGGGTGGGGGTAAAGGAGTAGGTATCTTGCTGAATGGGACCTTAAGAGCAGAAAATGCACCTCTTTTATTTCTGATTGTGGCTGTGTGTGTTTTGGGTTGTATATGACTTTTTTTTCTTGAATGAAAATGAGGTTGTGAGGGATAAACCTAGTCTTTACAATGGCACACACTGTGTATAAGCCCTACCTATACTTTCCATAAGTCACAGCAAACTCACATCTGTTTTATTTTTGAATGCATTTATAGTTACATTAATTACAATAAATGACATTATATAAGGAATAATTGATGATGGGCCATTTAATTATTAGAAAATCATGCACACCCAAGGTGGTTTTGGACCCATAAAAACTGTTGCTGCAAAGATGTTAGAAAAATTATTTTTCTTTCAAGCTAGAAACTGCCACCATGTTTAAATAATAATAATTTCAATACAGATAAAACTGATCAACTAATGTAAGTAAAACATTCTCGAGCTCAAGGCAAGTAAACACTCTTGAACACTCTTAAAGTATTACTTACAAGCAAAAGTATTAATACATATATTAATCAAAAATACAAATGACATAATATTTTTTAAAATAGAATTGTAGGGGTTTTTTTGTAAGGTTTTTTTTTTTTTTATGTAGGTCTATATAAAGGCTATTACAGAAATAGACTACAGACATTTCATGAAGTAATAAATGTTAAAATAAAACATTGCAAAATCTTCACTGTATACATTAAAGATAATTCTTATTACAGTTAATACGTGATTCAGTCAAGAACAGTGAGTGATTTTCTCTTTTTCTTTTGTTGTTTGATTATTGTTTGATGTGGTCGGCCGCTGCAGGTTTACGCTGCTGTTGCTTTAAGATCTGACGCACAGATCAAATATTTTGACGCATCAGTATTTCTCCCAGCTGTTCAGGTTTACTTAAGAAAAAACCGACTTCATTTACATGAATAGTCTCCAATACGAGCATGTGTGTAGCAATAACACAAGCTATTAAAAGCGAAAGAGAACTCTGTATTCACACACTGACTGAGAGGCGCGTTCTGTGAGCGCGCTTTGAGTGTGCGCGCACTAGTGATGCGCGGATGGCGGTTTATATCCGCGGGTCGGGTGGGTCGGGTAATAAAAAAAAATGCATTCTGATTATTTGCGGGTGGGTCGCGGGTGGATGAGATGAATCAATAATGAGGCAAATATTAACTACATTTTCTAAAATATGAACCTGTTCTAAATACTTTTTTCAGGCAAACGATTTCATTTGTGTGTGTGTCTGTGTGTTCACCTGTTCGAGAAGTTGTGACAGAAAAAAATACATTCCAGATCAAGTTTGAAGGGAGTTACGCCTGCGTTAATGCTATTGAGTAGGGTAATATTTAGTGGTGTAGTGCAGTACCTGCGGATACCCATTTTTTAATCCGTCGGTTTTGCGTATACCCACTTCTGAACCCCCTCTAATGCGCATCATTCAGTAGTGTCCTGCATTAGCCAAAATCATGACAGGCCACCATTTCTAATTCAATCGTATGTGAATAAATGCAAATATTCGCTCAAAACACATAGTAAAGACGGTAGGGAATGTGGCGCCGGCTTCCTTTAAATTATGTTTGATGATTGCGCCTGATGCGCCCGCTCCGTCCGCGCCAGCACCAGATTTGCCGAGTAGTAAAATTAACAATTATTATTGATTACTAATTTGAATCAGGACATTATAACGAAAACAATACCTTAAAAAGGAAAAGAATTAGATTTTTATGATCTGAAATTTCTTAAACTGGGTGAACCCCTGTAATCTTTTGTCCAAGGATCCAGTAGACCTTCAAACACCCAACCGATTTCATCAGAGATTGCGGAGAGACACGTCCAGATGTCAGTTAACGTTATTTTATTTTTTTTTTTTTAGCGTGGCTTTGGCTTAAAAGCACGAACGATTAAGCTTATATAAGTGTGCAGCGATGTGCAGATCAGCTGAGTAAATCTGCTGTTAAAAATGAACCATCCATTCATCATATCATCATGCAAAACTAAGAATTAGAATAATCGTAAACGACGATCGGGTGCGGGTCGGGTGCGGTTATCTAAATCAGAGAAAAATATAGGTGCGGGTGGGTGGCGGGCAGATAATTTATTTGAAGCTGCGGATTCGGGTGACGTTTGAGCTCATCTGCGCATCTCCAGTGCGCACATAAACCCGTCTGCTTTCAAGTAGCCTACTGGACAAGACTTTCGCGATAATGCATCGAGTCAGTGACATTTCCGTCAACTGTCTCTGGACTCGGACGGATTCGGGATATTTTCCGAGTCCGAAAGGCTTGAGTCCGAGTCAAGTCCGAGTAAAAATGCATCCGAGTCCGTGACAAGTCCGAGTCGCCTAAAAATTGTACTCGAGACCGGACTCGAGTCCGAGTACGAGTCCAAGTACCCCAACCAGTGGCGGTTCTACACGGAGGCCTAGGGAGGCCCGTGCCTCTGTAGACATGTCCCTGGCCACCCCTGTGCCCCCCCCCCGTGCTGACCAAATAAAACAATTATGAATTTATTAAGATTTTACACACGAGCGCCAAAAGCGGAACTAATGCGACGCATCGTTCTACACGGGTAAATTAGAGCGGCGCACCGAAACACTGTGGCGCTGCTCGGTGAATGAGAGCGCAGCAACAACTAACTACTCTTGGATAGAGGAGTTACGATTCATTTCTCCTGTTGCAAGAGTCGAAGGTAAGCGAAACAATTTCATCTCGTGACTGGATCTTGATGCATTTGTGGACCGTTTTTCCAGACAGCACAACCGCTGTATCCTGTTGCTGTAGTGTAGCGTAGCTATATTTTATTCAAATTCAATTGATCCAGCACTGTTGTGCCAATTGAAATACACAAGTGTGGACTCAACTGTCCACAGTAGTGGGGCTTCCATAAATAGGAAATGGCACATTGTTGTACGCTGGAGTTTTTGTTCACGCTGGAGTTTTTGTTCAATTGAATTGACACACTGTATTTGTACACTGTACTGTATTTATCATTTTTTTATGGCCCTACCTCTTTTGCACCTGCACTCACTCTTGTACATAATAAATGTTTGTATGATTTTAAAGTAAAATAAAGTTTATAATCTTTAAATATCATTTGTTGTCATTTTTTAATGTGCCCCTCTGGTTAAACACTGGCCCCTTCTTGGCCCCCCTAGTAAAATTTGTCTAGAACCGCCACTGACCCCAACTCTAGATAGAGCAGCATGAAATTATGAGCATTATTAGCATGAATTATTTAAATTAAAAGTATATTGTATTTATGATAAACAAAATGTTATAAATAAAATACAACCTCTATCATTCCTTTCAAAAGCCAAAGCAAGCTCAAAGCTCTTGCAAGTGCTTTTGCTTTCTTTTGGTTTTGCATAGTACTCAGTCACAACCTGCAGAGGAGAAACAACACGAAACACGAAATTAAAGACCGGGTCCGATGAGGTCCGATGTATTTTTTTTTTAGCATTTATCTCTAATTATTGCAGAGATATATTATTCTTAAGTCACTCACAGTTACAGAGGCCTCTCCAGAACCCTTGGCACTGATGGTGATCTGCCTGTTGGATGGAATCTGTTCATAAATAAATAAATAAATAATTTTTTTTTCATCTTGATAAAAGATATCACATGTAGCTGATTAATATTAGACTGGAAAATGGAAGTTTCATCTTAAACCAGTCTTAACTGCATAAATGAAATATAGATTAATCCTTGTTAAAGTCCTTGTTTGATTAACATTAATGAAACAGCAGCAGGTATATTAGGCTGTGGTCACTGTAAGACCTAATACACTGGTTTACTATAATGATACACTTTCATTTTTATCAACCGTTTACGTTCACTTAAGACGTAACTAACCGTTATTAAGTGAATACTTACTTTCATCACAAACTCACCTTTTCTGTTTGTGTGAGATGAGAGTTTTCTTTGTTGATGTTCCATACAATCGGTTGCCGGCTGCCTTCCACTCGGATGGTCATCTCCAGGTCTAACTGCTTTATGTCTTTCACTTGAATCCTGTATTCAGCTACAGCCTGGAACACCATGATGGTGCCCTGGGATGGAGGAGACGAGTTTGAACGGTTTTTGATGAGTAGGCTTAAACTGTTTGTGGTCTTTTCTTAAATATTGCATTTTAATCATGTGGACAGATAGGCAACGCAGATGTGCATGTTGGATGTACACTACAAACCTGAGTTGAGCCATATCCTCCACTGTATTGCCTCTGGTTGTTGAGCCAGTTTACGATGGGAGCTGCACTCTGGAAGTCTTGAGCTTTTACGAGAGCCAGAAGCGCATAGGCCGAAGCCTCTAAAGTAAAGCTACTGCTTCCAGGGACAGGCCAGTGACTTCCATCTGTATGGGATTAATTCAGTTCAGTTTTATTTGTATAGCACTTTTCACCATATGGACTGTTACAATTTTTTTGTGTTTGGAGAGCAGATAAGGAAAACAATCAGATTTTATACTTGTTGACTTTTAGTTTTATATTGTGTTGTCATTGTTGATTTGTTTATCCCTATGAAGAATTTCATCATAGCATAGCGACTGCACTTGTTAAAATCACTAATGACTTGCTTCTTGCGTCAGACCAAGGCTGCATCTCATTGCTAGTTTTACTTGATCTTAGTGCTGCGTTCGACACTATAGATCATGACATACTAATAGATCGACTACAAAACTAAAGCTAGTTAATGCATTCATGACCTCCATACTGGACTATTGTAATGCACTACTAGGTGGTTGTCCTGCATCTTCAATTAACAAGCTACAGGTAGTCCAAAATGCAGCTGCTTGAGTCCTTACCAGGTCAAGAAAATATGATCATGTCATTACCCCAATTTTACAGTCTCTGCACTGGCTACCTATTAGGTTCCGCATCAGTTACAAAATATTACTTCTTACCTATAAGGCCCTTAATGGTTTAGCTCCTGCATACCTAACTAGTCTTCTAGCACGCTACAATCCAGCACGCTCCCTAAGGTCGCAGAACGCTGGATTTTTGGTAGTACCTAGGATAGCAAAGTCCACTAAAGGAGGTGGAGATTTTTTCGCATTTGGCTCCCAAATTCTGGAATAGCCTTCCTGATAATGTTCGGAGTTCGGACACACTCTCTCTGTTTAAATCTAGATTAAAGATACATCTCTTTAGTCAAGCATTCAAACAGTGCATCTAAGCACAAATTAACAGTTGTATCTTTACCTGCAGAGGCTTTTCTCAACAGGACTTGTTTGTCAAGTGCATTTCCATTGGCAAGAGCATAAGATGTCATAGCCACTGCGTATGGATTTGTCAGACCGTGTATCTGAGATCTGAGGTAAACAATGGCTTTATACATGCTACTGTCAAGACTCTAAAGAACAAAAGATTGATTGGAGAGAATAAATTACAAGGAGTGGCAGAAACATGTTAGCTTTTTCAAGGGTTGCATTTTAACTTAAAGCTTGCATGACTTACTGAGATTTGGCCGGCACAAATGCCTCTCCCCTCCTGCAGGGCAATGAGCACAAAAGCCGTCATGGATGCTTGTGTATTTTCCCCATGTACGTTCCCCTGTTCACAAGGATGAAATTGTGATATTAGAAATTATTAAAGGTGTGAGTAAAGGTATGGTCACATTTACCATTGCGCTGTGAAATTTTGTGGATGAAATCCAGTTATTTCAGTGAGAAATGGAGCAATATAGAATTACACCAAACAAACTTCCAGCAACGAAGAAATCGCCCTACGCAAACTAGCAGCACTGACCACTAACAAGCTTTCTGGTTAATATTAGGCGGTGACTTCTGTGTCAAAACTTAGCAACAAAGCAAAACAGAAGAACCGCAGTTGGACAAGTGACATCTACTCTGCCAACACTTCACTTTAATCTCATAAAATGATCCATAAAAAGAGCTGGTAGAACAGTGTATGTTTATTTCATTATCTTTACCGTATTTCATTCATGCTATGTTGTCACATTTGGCCCTGCTTTATTTTGCCAGCAAAATAAAATATAGCCAGTGTGGTCACACCTTGAGACTGAGAAGATAAAGTATAAGGTTTACTTTCGTAGAGAAATCATCCTTGCAGGTTAATGCTGCTGTACAAGAGTTGCGATGTTGAAATGCTTTCTTCATATTCCAATTTAAACTGCTAAAAAAATAATATTTCTGTTTGTTTGAAGTGTTCAAAACATCAACTTCTAACTCGATAAATGGTTTGGGGTGGGATTATTTGGCCAATGGCAACAGCAGTGTATAGACCTGTTTGAAAACACAGCTTTTTTTTGTCATGTTTGCTCCATATAAGAGAAATAAGAGTAGCTTATAGCTTCACAGTTGCTGCATCAAAATGCCACAATGTTCTGATATATACAGTAAATATCTTAAATTTTGATTTGTTCCTTAAACAAATTTCTTATGGGCTTAAGATGACTTGGAACATAATGCATGAGCTGTATGCACTACTTTTTTGGCACTTTTGGAGTTTGACTTGAATTTTTCTATTAATGCTTCATTGAAGAAGGAAAGTTGTACATGTTAAGAATGACATAAAGGTGAGTAAAAGATTAGCAATTTTCATTTTGGGGATGAACTCCCTTCAGTGCTATAGTTTTTAAAACAGGTCTCACTCACAGTCATCCCTCCAGACATTACTGGGGCATCTTCTCTGAAAACACCATCAGGTAACTGCTTGTTCAGTATGAGCCACTTGAGAGCAGAGCAGATTACATTTCGGTCTATGTGTACGATGTTACTGGCCATGGCAAATACTTTAGCAACATATGCTGTCAACCTTTAGGAGAAAGAAAACAAAATCTGAGTCGTAATCATGGTGAGATTCCTAATTAACAGTTCATTACTGACTAAGCAGAACTATTGAGAAATATGTTAGTTACCAGGTGCTGCTTGGACGACTAATATATGCGGCATAGGACCCGTCAGTTTTACGATATGCCAGCTGTTGATTGTAACCTGTTCATCAAGACAATAAGAGGGGCGAACTATATGAAGCAAATGTTTCGGAGCAGAATAGTTGACTTTCCAGTGTTTAGTTTACCTCTCGCAATGTACGTAACAGCTGTCTCCCTAAGCCCAGCATTCAGGGTGTGCCACTGATTGGTTTTGTCCAAGTAATGCGTTGCAATGACGGGCATCGTTAGGCTAGCCATGTTCTGCTCCCCACAGCCACCAGGCTGGATAATCAAGGAACCCATGGCATGACCGCTAATAGCCTTCTCTATTGTTATGCTGATTGTATCTCCTGTGCACAGAAGATTGACATACTGGTAGCAATAAAGCAGAAGCATATTTTTATTTTACAAACTCAGAGCAGATGTTAGAAGAGTCACCTATTGCTGACACATATGTGATCGATGGTGTGTTGGGTGCCTGGTCCTTCAGTATCAGGCTATTGATAACCTCCACATGTTCACCACCTGTTCCAGAAAGAGAAGTCATACAGTCATACTTCACGCCTATTTGCGCATGCAGGACATGGATTTCAGTGACTGGTATGGCCTTTATTTAGTATCTGATCGAGGTCAGAAGTGACAACAAGTTCAAAAATTGACAAGGGCTGAAGATGGTGAACTTCTAATAGTCAACTCAAAAATGAAAATTCTGTCCTCAAGCAAATCATGCAGTTTTTGAACAAGAAGATGAATAAATGGCAGAACGGGTGGGTGGACTATACCTTTAATAAAAAGCCAATTTCTTTGTGTGTATGTGTTCTGTTGGAATCCCCTTACCTTTCTTAGAAGGACTGAATTGTAGGTTTTCATTAAGTTTGGTCAAATCGCCTTCAGACTAAAGAAATGAAGTAAAGAATGAGTAAGAGAGTATTACATAGTACAGATTCAGACATAATTTTGTTAGAAATTAGCAAGCTTGCAGTGACTCCACTGATGTCGCTAAAGGTTTGCTGTCTTTACACCTTAAGGAAAGCTGTGGGGAATGTATGCCAGTTCATTTCTTGATGTCACTTTGTGTCATCCTTTGGGATCTGTTTACATTATGCTAAAGCTACACTCTGCAAGGAACAGTCTCGTCATTTGATCAAGAAGGTCTCATTTTCTTACCACCACAAGAAGTTCTTTCCTCACGCCATCACTCGCACGTCCTGCAGCAGCTGCCTTCACTACAATGGCGTGGCGTCCCAAAGCTAATGGGACGATGACAAAAGGTACAGAGTATGATGATTTAGCATCTACTGTCACAGAGGTTTGGAATTTTCCTCTCTTGCTAGCCGGGCTGCAGATGTCTTTGGTTTCCATCAGTTCCACGCGTACCTACAAGGAGAAATATTCCTTATGAAGAAAGGAAGGCTGATAGCGGCCAAAGTATATTCTGTCAACATGCTGAGGGCCTGTCCGATAAGGTCTGCCATGGTAAATCATTCTTCCAATCTGACCTTTAGTCTTTGGCTGTTCAAGTTGTGGATAACAGCCTTGATTTCAATTTGCTCGTTGCGCACGGCTGAATATGGCAGCTTTAGGTCAATAAAGAAGTTCTTCACCACTATCATCTCATGGACATCTGCCACACAGATACCTTTGTAGAGAAAGAAGAGATCAGCTTCTTATAAAAAGCATGTACTGCAGGCCTGGAACATTGTTATTCCAATGAAGCCAACCAGTACAGAGAAAACACTGAGTGACACAATGAAATTATTGTCTGAGGTAATCAACAGCATGCTGCGAATGCAATACACGAGACCTTAATAGGAACTGTGTGTTTACAACAAGAGTCTGTACCATGAGTGCTGGACAAGCTGATGGCTGTGATTTCCCAAGTAGTTATGGAGTCTTTCAGCTTCAGTCCATCACTGGGAAAGGTGGTTGTTTGACTAAAAGAGAGATATTTTTTTTTCACTAAAACAGGAACATCTTTGGCTGAGCACTGACTCTTGGAAACTGCAAGTCAAACTCACCACTGGCGGTTCAGTGGCGAACATTTGGGCAACACCACTTCCTCCCAAAGCCAACTTTCAGGGAAAAGCGTACGTGTCACGATGTCATCCGAGTTCACAAAATCCTCATTTTCGCCTGTGGGTGAAAGAGTTGTTGCTTTATTTACACAAAACAGAACCAGCTCTTTTCACAAGGATTATTCCAGTTGTATTCGTTTCTGCAATTGTAGAACCAAAACTTGTATCATCTCTGGGGTAAATTATTCTGCTCAAGACACACCTGAAGCGCGTTCTGACTCCAAGCAGATCTGCAAGAGAGTTGAAATTGTCTGAAAGAATGATCTTACTACGGCTTAGAATCATTTCTTTAGTTGAATCTTCTAAATGGGCGGTAATCTCAGTGCAGCAGTGCAGGAAAGCCTGTTTGCACTCCTCTCCATCCACAATGAAAGATGCCCGATACTGACAGGTATAATCATCCAGTCTCTTCAGTCCATCCATACAGCATTCTCTCTCAATGCCAGAGTATTTGTTGACTGTAGGTAGATTACATAAAAGAGAAAAAATGGACAGAGAGGACAAGTCTGACAGAAACTTTATAAAGCTATAAAAGCTGTAACAATAAAAGGTTACAAAAATGTTGTAAATCTAAGATTACAGAAAATCTGGTCAGTCTGAATTATGATTCAGACCCCAGAATCGATTCGGTTTCAAAACCGAAATTCTGAGTATCAGTCGATACTGGTGCTGTTTTGTTTCTTGATCACAATTCTATAGTGCTAAAAATGCTATTTCATTATAAAAGTAAAACAGATAGTATAAGCCAGAAGAACAAATGAATATTATAAATTTTAAATAGTTATACATAGTTCCAATGTCTATAGGCCAAATCTGAGGTCTCTGTCTTAAATGCTGAAAGTTTGTGATTCTACTTCCAAAGTTTTAAACATGAGATCTAGATAATCCTTCCTCTCTCATTCCTAGGAATATGCCAAGTTCCTCAATTTCATCCTAGAGCTTTCTTCGTACCATCCTCAAATTTGTGTTATGTTGATACTGTGCTGATATAGTGCTGGTCAAATGCTATCCATAAATTCCTGATGTAAACAGTTAATGGCAGTTTCTTGGCAATTATTCTCAAATAAAAACTAATGCCAAAGCTGGCATGCCCTAAGAATTCATGGGGAATCTGGGGTCTGCCCTCTGTGGTCAAAGGTTGGGTACAATACAGTATATCCTTATATCTATTACTCCTTTTTAGCGATATGTTGATCGATTGATTGATTGAAATGGCTTTCGTACATAGAGATTGCTGGAGCTGTGCAGTGGTTACTGCTCGTCTTTTTCTTCGCAATGAAGATTGACATTCAGCATCTGGAAAAGAACAATGTAAGGAGTGGATTTACTAAGTTTCATTCATTGACAGGTTATAAAAGTCTACACATAGATCTTTTTAAACATGTCCGGAAAAATTATGCATGTACTTGTTCTGACGCCAGTGCCTCCAGCAGAGCTGGACTCAAACAGCAGGCCGGCATCGCTGAAAACATCCATACTGTCTTTTCCACTTCCTGCTGTGCAGCCAATGTCATGTGATTCAACAACATCCCAGATCTGTTGGGGAAAGACATAAGTCAAAGAGAAAAAAGAATGTTATCTCTTTTTCAGTTACAGTGGAAAGATTCAATTCTGATCCACAAACCTTTGTTTGAGTTATTCTGTTCTTGTTGTTCAGAACATAAACGCCTTTATCCACAGCCACCAACCCAACTTTGGCCCCAGGATCTCCTGTTATTCTTAGGTCAAACATTTTACCAGGTTCATATACACGGACTGGATCGTGAACTTCTACTTTAAGCTGTGAGATCAAAGAATATAGATCAAAACAACAAACTAAGATTAATTCTTTGTGCTCCATCACCAGGGCTAAATTACCGTTCCCATGCATGTGTCCTTCACATCGACCCAGACTGAATCAGACACCACCTCAGACCATCCTACGTGGTAATAAGCCACAAAGCGGAATGACGGCACCATGTCTTTGGTTACAGTTAGAGACAGAGACACTAAGGATTGTCCTCTTCGCTTAAACCTGTCCGCTTGAACAATCTGACCTTTACTCAAGATCTGAAAATGAAGCGGATGAAGACACTTAAGCAACAAATTGTATACTTCATAACGTCTCTTCTTGAATCATTGTATGACTGTCCCTCACCATGTAGGTGAAATCTTGATCTCTCACTCCTGGACTTCTTCCTAAGTTCAGGCTGACTTTCATTTGATCACCGATCTGAAGCTCTGCAGCCCCAATGCCGATGTGCAGGTAGTTGTTGGAGCCGCCTTTGGGCTTGTAGGCCTGAGCTGTCATCTTCTTCACTGCCTGCTGATCATTGCTTAATCGTGGATCTCTGGTCTTTGCCTGGAACGAACAAATATATTATTTTCTGATGTGCTGCAAACAATAAGCTTATTGAACGTCTGTTGTTCAGTCAAAAACTGACTGAACATCAGTGCTGTTGAGATGGAAGGTCTTACAGTGATCTCCAGTGTAGAAGAGCCTCCCGGAGTGTTGACGGCAACCTTCGCAATGCCGTTGTCTCTTGTTTGACCTCTGATCCCTCCAGGATTGACCTCCACTTCCACGTTTTTAGCAGGTGTTTGGTCAGGATTTGTTACATAGACCTTTATGCAAAGCCCAGGTCAAAATAATATATATAGAATGATGCAAGGGTTATTTAAAACCAACAAAAAATCCCAACATTCCCACTGTGCTCTTTTTTGCTTTTGGTCAAAGTTCTATACCGAGATGTCGAAGGGCATCCCAGGTTTGAAGTAATGTGGTGTTCTTCTGAAGTGGATGGTGTACGGTGACGTCACAATCTGAATGCCTTTCTTGTGTGCTTCCACCATTTCACTGCCTGAAACACAAGAATGACAATAATCAGTTTAATAATAACGTTTTTGAGACCTAAAAATATTAAGTTTGTTTTCCAGGAAGAAGGTTCACCAGACTTTGTGTAGTTCTTACCAGACTCGGTTAACACGCTCACTGTAATGTACAGTGAATGTCCAACAAGCTGCATGATGTTTGGGAAGGTCTGTAGGATGTGTTTTCTTCTCAGCTCTGCTGTTCCACTTCCATCCAAGATCTGACATTCAACACAGAACCAATAGTTTGTGTCTGTGCTGATCAGATCTGTGTGAATGCTGGTGTATATGTCAACTTTTGCTCCACATATGAAAAAAAATCTCATTAGACTCATTAGACTCTTTGTGTGTGTCATATAATGAACACATAGAATGTGTTTGTGGGGTTTACAGTGTTCATGAGGGCCAAACTTGTGTTTCTTTTTCCATTTTTTTAAAAAAATGGTGATTTTAAAAAAAAAAAAAGGTTCTTAAATGGGGTAAATAATTATAAAATCTGATGTCAGTCTGGTGTTTTCATGTGTGTAGTACCTGCACTCTCTGTAAGGAGCCCGGTATACTTATCTTCCCTTTATCTTCAGTCAGCACACCAAATACAACAAATCCATGACCAGTGACTGTCTCTCCAAACAAATACCTTAAGGATACACACACTTATATAATAATGTTATATAAGTATATAATAATGTATTCTAAACCTTTATTAAAATGCTGCTGTATCTATATTTGCTAGCAATTTTCAGTCAGAAACATGCTTATAGCCTTTATACAAAAAAAACTGCACTGTACTTGGCGTCAATATCGACTGTTAGACTGTCATCGTTCACATAGAAGAAGGCTTTCTGTGGACTCAAAGAGACCTCGAAGCTAGGCAGGACTGCAGGAGAAAAGGGAAGAAGCTGGGTTGATATCAGCAGATTGCAGATGTCATGGGTGTATCTTTGTGTAATGTTGTTTCGCAAAAGTTTGCAGAGACACCTACCATACTCTTTGACTTCAAATTCACTGGAGAAGTTCTTCTGTGGGCTGTTCTTGTGCCATGCCACAAGTTTCCACAACCCTGGGCTATTTGGACACCAGAAGGTCAATATTTGTCATTTCACAATCTTGAGATAAAGTATTGCCAAGCCTGATTGTTGTCTTTTCTTGTTTTGAAACAAAATACATTGTGTCATTTTACAGTCTTATTAAAAGATAACAATAATTAAAAGATAAACAAGTAATAGTGCTTATATTATATTATATTATATTATATTTATTATATTACATTAGTAAGGAATAATTGATGAAAAGCTGTAAAATTATTAGAAAAAAAAAACTGAAGTGGTGATGCAGTCATGACATAAAGTGGAGTTTTTTTTTTTTTAATGAGAATTGTAATTTACATTTTTTTATTGTAATTTACATTCATTTACTTTGTTGTTGTTGTTGTTTTCTAGCAAATAAAATTAAACTGTAGAAATTAAACACATTTATTTATTAATTTACTTACTTATTTGATTTTAAAACAAAATACATTAGGTCATTTCATAACTGAATGATAACAGGTAATTTTTAACAAATTGTCATTTTTAGCAAATAAAATGAAAGCAGAAATTTAAGAAAAATAAAAGTACAAAGTAAAGACATTATCTACCATTTAACAACCTTATTGAACGATAAGGTACTTTCCACAAAAGTGGTACAACAATCAGCAAATGGTGGCTCTTATTATATTATATTATATTATATTTTATATTATATTATGTTTTATTATATTATATTATATTATATTATAAAACAACAACAAAGAAGTTTGGTGTGATTAAAATTAGCTTCTTCTAACGGTACAGTATGTTCGTTTAAATAACATGTTGAATACTTTTCATTGCAAATAGACATTTAAAATAAAATGTAAAATAAAAGCACAAAGATGGGATGATAATTTGTACTGTATTTTTTGGAAACCGACTGAGCAATATGAAGTTTATATTTTAAGTATCTTCAAAACATTTGAAGTATTCAAAAAGGTTGTTCACTTGTACTCACCTGGCCGGATCCGTCAGGCTGAAGGTTCCTGACACCATTCCTCCACCGGGATAAACAGATTTGCTCTCGAGGCTGATGCCATCAGGTGTCTGAAAACATTGAAGATATTGAAACATTTATAAACACGCATTAAAACGTGAACACCAACAGATAAACACATTCACAAGAACTACACATACTGTGGAGTACAAAGGTCTCTTCAAAGAGACAAAACTGTCACGTTTTTTGCACCTCGTTGTACTTTAATACACAGAAGAAGACATTTACCAAGATCTCCACTCTGACTCCACTTTCCACAGGCCGTGTCATGCCTGAACTCAGTGAAAACACGCGGTAATAAACTAGAGGGAGAAAACAAGTATTAGAAGACCAACTTCATGCGAGAACTATGATGGAAACAAATGCAGAGCAGCAAATATGAGCACACCTGTGCTGTCTGGAGTGTAGATGGTCTTGTCGGTCTGTAAAACTATGTGTCCAGATTGAAAGATCACCATGACCTTTTTCTCCAGCAGATTCTGTGGAAACTGGGCTTGCAGTATCACATATTGCTCCACTCCTTTTTCAAAGGAAAACACATTTCCAGGAACCTACAGACACACAATAAAAAACAAAACAACTAGCATCCAATGTGCTACACAGTACGTCTGCATTCAAATCATTTTTAACAATCTCCACCCCCAAATCATTTGACATAAGTGAAGCACCTCACCTCTATCTCAACCAGATCCTGGTAGTTCTTGTCGGGTGTCAGACTAACGGACGCGCTCGTCACTTCTCGGTTGTTATCTTTAGGGTTTCTCACTGAGATTTTAACATTTAAACTGGCTCCAAAGTAGTCCTGCGCCTCCACAAACACTTTCTCTGGGGCTCCCACCTTCAATATATTGGGCGCCGAGAGAACGTAGCTGAACAAAACACATTCATTTAGAAGGAACGTGTCTTAGTCTCATTTCACAGACAACACTTATTGTTTACTTATTTACTGAAAACGAGAGCTCTCCTAAATTCATTTATTGGACAAATTAAATATATTTCATTATGTTTCCAGTAATTTAATTGGAAAAGTCTTTGCAAAAGTGAATGCACAGCACACACAACAATTGTGTAGCCGGGTGGAGCAGATAATTTTAAAACACCAGTAAATTATCACATGATTTATGGTATATTAATGTAAAAATTAATATATTGCAACATAAAATTTATATTGATATTGTATTAATTTGATACTTTTTGTTTTGTTTTGCTTTGTTTTAAAATTACTATTATTATAGGCCTAGTGAATTAAATAGTAAATACATTTAATAAATATACTTTACATCATTTATTAAAAAAAAAAAATTGCCTTAACCTTATAACATAAATAAATAAATAAATAATTAATTAATTAGACAAACAAATAAATAAATCACATTCAAGATATAATAATAAATTAATAAATTAAAATAAATGTTAATATTATTATAATACTTACTTTAATGTTACTTTTAATTTAGTAATTTAGTAATATAAAAATAGATACTTGAAGTAGATCAAAATAAAAAAAAAAGTATAAGCAGTGTTAATTAAGAACTTAGAAATAAGAACATATATTTAAGCTAAATTTCACTTTTTGCCTTAACCTTTTGCTTTTTCTTTCTCTAAACAAATGAGGGGATATAAAAATGGGATATAAATGATGCTTTTTTCGTCAAATAATTACATCAATTCTATATTTGTGACCCTGGACCACAAAATAGCCAACAATACATTGTATGTCTGAAATTCATTTATTTTTCTTTTATTCCAAAAATCATTAGGATATTAAGTAAAGATCATGTTCCATGAAGGTATTTTGTAAATTTATGTAAATTTTATACCGCAAATATATGCTCTGCACTCAGATTCAGGATTTTCAAATAGCTGTATCTCAACCAAATATTGTCCTATGTATAAATATCAAATTCAGAAAACTGACTCTTAGAACTGGTTTTGTGATCCAGGGTCACATCTGAATAAAAAATGAATTTCAAGCCTTTAGATCAAAGGTGTTTAAAGGAAGGCGGGACCTAGTGTGTAGTGTGTTGTTATACTCACAGGGGGTCGCAGAAGGAGAGGACGGGTAATGAGACGACAACCGCCGCCAGCCACAGCGAGTCCACACGCATCGTGCCTGTCTGTCCCTGACGGTCTCTGAACTATCAGACGTTAATTCACAATATATTCGTCCTCCCTCTGCAAATACACAATCCTCCTCTTCCTCCTCCTCTTCACCCTCGCTGTCAGTTATTGAGTAAGACGGGTGGAGTGACCTGCACTATGATTCAGCAGAGGACTAGGCCTATCCTGTGTGATAAAGTTGTGACATCTCTTTCTGCTTCTCTTTATCTGGTTCGAAGCGTGACAGAATCATCATGCTGGAATGACATTCTGTGTTACTAAATGAATTAATCAGGTAATTACGGTTTATACTGTGAAAGAAAGGTTTGTGGCCATTGACACCCATCCAACAACCAACTTTTGAATTTGATGTTTTCTGTCAGTGTGTGCAAACTCATAGTGAACCTGAAGTTAAAAACCACAATTTCTCAATCGATCGAGCTGCTGTTGGTGGTTGTAACACAACACAGAGAGCGGCCTGATCTACAGCAACGATTAGGCTATGATTAATACAGAGCAGCTTGATCTCGCTTCATTTTGCCTTTTAAGGCTCTGAAAGTTCAGACGTTGATGCAGTCATTCTGTCTTTCACAATCATCCAGTGAACAGGTACATTGTGCAGATGCACGCATGTAGACCAGCAAACAATGTGGTGTTTTGCAATGATTAATGATAAATAAATGCAATGATAAATTAATTAAGGTGCCTTAGCTTAACAATTTCAGTGTTCAAACTCAAAGGCAGGTATGCTCTATTGTTTTTAGAGGGAAACTAACTACAATTCAACATTATTTATTCTTCAGACACTTCAGTATCAGTTGCATGCAAAGTGAAAAGTGTTTAAAAACAGTGCTACACAGGAAGTGATTTCATTTGACACTAGCCTTAAATTTTTTTTTATAAATAGTTACAGTAAATAGCTGCCAAATTTAGCTAGTCATGTTTTCTCAGTATATATGTTAGTGTTCAATAATTTTTGTGTGAATAATTAAATATGGACAATTATGGCAATCTAAGACACTTCTGTAATTTATGGATTGTCCCTTTAACACTTCAGACCAACAAATGCAATGCATGATAACAGCTAGAATAAGCTCATATTAATACAGAGCTGCTTTTGATGGAGCAAAACATGAACACATCAGAGGATTTATTATAGCCAAGAAAATAATGATCATCTGAATATCGGCTGGTGATTACTACACAATAATCACAATAAGAATGATTTCATAAATACAAGCAAAACCAAAACAAGACCGGATGAACCTTATTTCTCACAAATTCCTTTTCTCTTCTCTGAACATGGGAGATCATTCCAGTTGTCCAGGACGGAGGCAAAAGAAGAAGCCAAAATTTCAACACAATCCTCAATTCCATGTTCATCATTCGGCTCACCTTCGAACCAAAACCTAAACATGGATCAAATGTTAAATGATTCACAATTGCAAATTTTTGTATAACTTTTATATAATTTAATAACAGCCCCAAAGATTTCTTGTTTAGGAACCAGGAAATAAGCAGATGCTTTTATTTTTGACTAACAAATGGGAATGTCACAAATAATTCATTACACAGTACAAAAGTGTAAGCTGAAGTAGTACAGAAATGAAAATGCAGAAAAGTAAAACAGAGAAGTTATTCAATATAATTTAATTATAGAACATTCCTTTAATTGTGGCTGTTGCCATTATTGTGTTTTCTGGAAAATATGTTTTCAGCTTTTTCCTGAAGATTGTGATGGTCTAATTTTTATAATGATAATACAAAAGACTAAAATAAATCCACAGTGGTTTTCTGCAGGTGTTTTAGCACTTACCCTTGTTTCAGTGGTGAATTATCCACCCATGTCAAATTGCCCTCATTCTCTCTGTCAGACAAACCGATCCACAATCTCTCTCTGAATGATGAAGATATGAGTCTCTGTGTGTGAATAAAAACAGGAATACAGTAAATGTGATTCAGGAATACAGTAAATGTGATTCCTCTTAGTCATTAACAAATACTCACAGAATCTCACCTGCTTCTCTTCACTGTTGATAATGACCAGATCAGCACCACGATCCCTGCAGTACTGTCTGCTGTCAGACCAGCTCATTGGCTTTTTGGAAATGAACAAACCAACTAGTCTACTCTGATTTCCTAACAGAAACACACACTTTTTTTTTTTTTAAACTGTACACATAAAAAGATATCAAAAACTAGGACAAAACTACTTACACAAAAACAGATACTAACCTCCATTAGAAACTTTCTTCTTCAGTTCATCACTCAGAGAACTGACTGGTCTCCAGCTCCAGTTTCTTCTGACTCAAAGAGCTGAAGTTGTTCAGCAGTTGGTGTTTTTCAGTCATTAGATCAGTGTAATTGTCCTGTAAGCTGTCGATGGTTTGATTGAACTCTTCAACTGTGTTCTTGTAACTCTTTATCAGGTCTCTCTCTGCTGTGATGGTGATGTGCTGCAGTATGATGAAGACCAGCAGAAGAACACAAATGAGCCCGAGACTCACTGTGATCAACGCCAAACATCTACTTCCTCCTGACAAACACAACCAAAAACATGGAACTATCAAAAAATACATTTTGTATAATTAGAAGTTGTTTCAATTCAAGCTTTTTAGGTAATCTGCCTTTGTCTTTAGATAATAGACATGCCTTTTTACGACTTCAAAAACAACAAAATCAGGCAAACAGTTAAAAGACCAACCTAAACAGGCCAAACTGGACCTTTATTTTTGATGACAATTAACTGAATGAGGTTATTAATAATTTACATGAATGACCAAGTGTTAGGAAAAAGCCAAAATGAAACAGAAGTGACAGATCTTTTCTTGCATATTAAGCACATCTGAGTGTAACGCATAACCGAAATGTTTGATCAACCTCCATGCTAGAAATAAAGATGATGCCTCGGTTGCCAGATCTTAAACTAACATGAACTAACAATGAATAACTGTATTTTTATAAACTAACATTAACAAAGATTAATAGATTAACATATAGTTCATTGTTTGTTCATGTTTTTAACAGAAACTGCTTACTCCAGCTTTAACTTCACTAAACTGATTGCTCACTAAAAATCCCCCTCACAGATAATGTTTTTCTTTAAAGTTTACTTTAAACTCCTAGAAAGTTTGAATGTGACATGCATAATGAGTTTATATGTAATTGGGTAAGATGTTCACTTACTTTTTAAGTAGTCCCAATGACACCATTATTTATTCATTCAGACCAATGTATGAATGTGGGACAAGCATGGTAAAGAAAGGCAAGATTTAGTGAAAAAAGTAATATGACAGTCATAGCACAACGGAGGCATTGCATCCTGTCACGTGACATTCCCCCATGATTTACGTTCTGTTAGATACCCTCTGGTGTCGCTTTTGGACAGTGTCACACACTTTAGAAAAAATAGTGATTTATCCAGTCATAATCTCTGCATTTTGTATTTTAGCACTTTAGCACTAGAATTTGAGCTACTTTAGAATTTAAACTGCAAGGTGTGTATATTTTTTTAATCAAACACTTAATGTGTTGAAAACAGCTCTGTCATTTTATGTTGTTGTCACATTCAGTCCTCACTAACTAGTCAATAGCCTGCCTATGTCATAGCCTATGCTTTCGAATCATCATGAAAAAAAAAAAAAAAGTGTGCAGTGACGTGTGGCCAAGTATGGTCACCCATACTCAGAATTTGTGCTCTGCATTTAACCCATCCAAGTGCACACACACATACACTATTGCTGCACCCCCAGGGGAGCAGTTTGTGGGTTTGGTGCCTTGCTCAATTGCTCACATCAGTCATGGTATTGAGGGTGGAAGCTCTGCACACATGTCCCTGCGGGGCCCATGCTGGCTTTTTGTGGGCACAGTGGGCTAGGGCCAGCCCACACCAAACCTAAACAGGCCCAGTGTGGGCTTGTGCAGACAGGACCCACAGCTTTGGGCTCAATGTGAGCTCTCTTTGAGCAGCCCACACTAGCAGACTGCCCACATTAATCCCATGATGGCCCAGTGTGGGCCAGCCCGTTCGGGCCCAGGGCAACTTTTGTACCTTTTGGACCCATTCAGGTTTTGTGTAGGCAGCCCTGTAATGCAACTAGGAGAATACTAACAACATTGACTGGCCATTATTTAGCCACTCAATTGAACTGGAATCCCTCAAACCAAAAGACACCTTTTCAGAAGCTGTTGTTTCATATAGGCCAGGAATCCTGAAATCTGGCTTGTGAGATCCACTTTTCTACAAAGTTTAGCTCTAACCCTAATCAAACACCTTAGCATGGTAATCAATGTCTTCAGGATCATGAGAACATCACAGGTGGGTGAGTTTGATCAACGAAGAAGCTAAACTGTCACAAGCCAGATTCGAGGATCTCTGATGTAGGCCTATTTGCTTTTCAGAGGCTGATTGAAAATGCTCCTTTACTAAGTCCTTCTGATTTTGAAGTTGAGAATGAGATAAAGGTGTGGTTGTGGAATGCAAGAGACAGAGTGGGTGGGCGAGCGCTACCACAATCTGCTGACTACTTGAAAGATCTCAGAGGAAGAGTGAGCTTTGCTTTAGCAGATGAAAACACATTTTCAGCAGAGATTATATTTTTTGTAATGTTAATTTGTTTTTTTTTATATATATATATATATATTTCTATAGATTTGTAGTCCCTTTCAGAGTGTTAAATGAGCACTGTTAACAAAAATTAAATGTTTTCTATTTTGTATTTAATAAATCCATCTATTTGAAATCCCTTTGACTAGTGTGCATTTTTGACAATACAGGCATCCATTTCAGATGTATAATAACTGTTTTTCCCAAAGACCTAAATAGTAGCTGAAAAGTGTCTAAGAATACAGCATTAGCATTAAGAATATCAAATATTGGTAGGACAGTTTGGCCACGTCTTATTACTGGGGGTGACTAGTCCCTCGGTGTAGGTTATGGCCCTGCTGTGACCAACACCAAACATCCTCCAAAAAACATACAAATATCAATGAATACACTCCATATTATTGAAAATAATGTATTAAATCAGTCTTTGTAAATAATCCACCTTTGTCTTTAGACAATAAACAGGCCTTTTAGAGAGAGTGTTGTTTACAATGACAAACATCCGTAATTGTCATACGGTAACATATTAAAAAGTAAATTCTACGGAATATACTACAGGTTAATGAACTTCATAAGAAAGTAGAAACTATCTTTCTAGGGAAAAAAAAAAAACCCTGCATATAACACTTCTCATTTTTTAAACAGTGCTAACCCCAAGCAGGAAGTGGTTGCCTATAATGTGTGAAAGCTTGGCAATATAATCTGTTGATATTGTGTTGGCCGTTCTGAATGTCTGGCGTATGTTGTTTTTGGCTGTTAAGCGCACATGTACCGTTATACAAACACTAACTCACACAAAACCAGGGATGTGGAAACACATGAAATCAGTCTGAAATGTGTGGAAAACAAATTTTAAATTTTATCAGCCTCTTTTCACAATATGACACACTTTAAATGTCAACCAAGAATTTTCTAAGTAGTACCACTTTCAAATTAAAACTAAAATGTTGTTGTAACCCTTTATAAATAAAAAATCATATTTTTCATATAAAAATAATTTAGAGAATTATAGGCTGGTGGATGAATTATCAGTCATTCTGTGTTTATCTGAAATATACTAACAATAATGGGGTCCAACAATAAGAAAAAGGTAAAAGTTACATAAATGTAAAATGTTTCATCAATGTAACATTAACTTGAAAGACGACATTTCTTTTTGATTGTGTCACTCTAATAACCTACAGGTAGACCACATGTTATCAGCAGCTAGCTGTTGGGCTCATGAATAATCACGTTGTTTTGCTACATCCTACTGGGCTGGAGGAAATCTCTCCATAGTCATGCGTCATGCAGATGCACAAGAATGATATTAAAAAAAAAAAAAAAAGGAAAGTGGTCTCTTGGAGTTAAACTGTGCCACTGATTATGCTGAAGTAAAACTAAACATTTTCAGCTCATGGTATGTCAAACAAAGATAAATTCAGTAAAAAAGGAAAATCTATATGTGAGCCTTATGATTGACTAGAGCCTTATGCAGAGAAAAACAATTTCATAAAAACTTCAATGGGCAATTTTCATAAAGCCTATTTAACATTTTCAGAAAAAAAAATCTAATTCAAAACAATGAAATAATAATAATAATACTAATAATAATAAATGTTTGGTCTGAAATTAATGAAATATAACACAGAAACACAATAAAATAATATTTTATAATCATAAAAAAGGGATGATCAACTTACCCCAGGGTCTTTGGCTCAAATTACCCCACTCCTATCATTTTAATGAACTTGTATCATCCAACAGTTTAGAGCTGCCATCATGTTAACAGTAGAGCCTCATATTAGAACTTCATGCATCTTGCATTAGACAGTATAGACAGCTGCTGAAAATCTGGTGTAACTTTTAAGTCCACATTTGCTTTTCATCATTATATGGATGTCTTACCTAGAAATGCCTTACCTTTAATGCTGTGCTGAGATCTGGTTCACTGAGGTTCAGGTGATGTTCTGTTGTAGAGAAAATGTTCTAAGTCTGGCAAGAATATTCAGAGTTAGAGTTTCAGAAGTTAAAATTAGACTTTATTGCAAGAAGACAAGAAGAAGCTGCATGCAGAATATCCGAATCTTTCTCTGTACAGGCTGCCATCTTTGTACAATTTCATTATCCGTCACTTTATATGCACATGCACAGTTGTCAGTCTGCCACAAAACTACAAGTGCAAAGGCCGCTCTCATCTGACAGATGAGCTGATTAAGTATAAGTATGCATCGCACATATTTTATTATAATATTTCAGCTGAAAATGTTAGGGTAACTTTTTCCACAGGAGAAGTCATTAGTTATATAAGTATATATGCAAGTTTTAATAGTGATACCCAATCTCAGCCTTCAGTAAACTACATAGAGACCAGTCTTTAACCAGGATCCAGGAGTTTATGTATGTATATATGTATGCATGCATTTATTTATTTATTTATTTATGCTCAGTTTTGGGGTTTCTGGTTAAAGACTGGACTCTATGTGGTTTACTGAAGGCTGAGACTGGGTCCCAGGTAGAAAGAGAGCAGATGAAAACCATTGCATCAATGTTAAAAATAGTTGATTTGTCAGTGTTATTGGCACTGAAGTTATCTCACTTTTGCACCCTAAATTAATGTTGAAAAAATTTTGACATTTCAACAAACCACCATTACTGTGCTCAGTGTTTGGTGTAGTTGGGTTGGGTGCTACAATACTGTTTCAGTATGAACACTTATGCCATTACAAAGAAATGTTTCTTCTTGTGAAGGCTGTCAAGTGACAATAAAGCAGAGAAATTATACTAAATAACATTTATGGTTTTTCATTACAGATGTAAACGTTCTGTCTGTGGCGGTTCTCAGAAAGATTTAGACATCAACACTCAACATACAAACCTCAACAATGGTGACAATCACCAAACTAATTCAGATAAACAGATCAACTGCAGTGCACACTGGGAATAATGAATGGGTTTTTGCTATATTAATACCCAGCATGCATTTCTGCAAAATACTGTATTTTACTGATTGTTACCACTGTTGAATATCATATGGTGATTCATGATGTCTGATTGATTCTTCAATTTGAAGATTTTTGTTTTAATGTATTCTTTGTTAATTGAATACCAGTGGACCTTAGCTTTCATTGCCTTAAACAATGTGTTTTTGCACGATGTTGTAAAATACAATGAAAAAAAAAGCTTGTTCTGGCTCAGTTCAGGGCTGGTTATAAGTTACTGTTTGGCTGAGATTTGAGACAACAACTGTTTAGATTCTTTCTTCAGTTGATCACTTTCTAATTCAAGTTTCTGCTGATACAAAGAGTTAGTAGTTGGTCTGTAATTGTTTTCTCAGCAGTGATATTTTTGACTTTGGTCTCCAGCTTCAGTTTCAGTTGTGTTCTCAATATCTCTGCATTCAACATTTTCATAAATGTACTCTAATTCAGTTATTCACTGTCTTAGAGTACGTCTTCACAGATGAACTGTGATCTTTAGAATAGTCACAAGTCGTTTTCAAGTGTGCTAAGTCTACACAGGTGGTTTCATTTCAAACTGACCTTTGACAAGAATAAAAACTTTCAGTCACACTTAAAATCTCTGCAGAGCCATACTACTATATTTATGCACACAACCACGTTATCAGGTTCAAAACCAACAAAAAGAATCTGTTGTATTACTGTTGTACACTGTGACAAAAATAACATTAGATTGATGTGCGCATGCCCACTAGCTAGAGCTGTATCTGATCTGACGTTTGTCTTCCTCTCTGATCACTTCAGTCTGATAAACCTGCTCTTTGCTGCTCCTGCTGGACTGGAGGAAATCTCTCGATAGCAGGTCAACACAGCAGATACACAATGAGGAAGTACAACATGTAGAAGCCAAAAAAAGCCAAGTTTACTTTGGTAATGATGGTAATAGAAGATTTTATTCAAACAAATAAATCAACAAGCAGCTTGACAGACACTCAATATCAGAATAACAGGGTGAATCAGGGCAATCTGAACACTTTAGACTTCTGTAGTTTACTGTGATTGTCACCTCAACACTTCAGATCAACAAATGAGACTCATAATAACAGTAGAATAAGATCATATTAATATGGAGCTGATTATGATGAAAAAAAAAAAAACATGACAACATCAGAGGTTCAGTGTCTCAGGTCAGCCTAATTCACCCCATGAGAAACAGTAGATTATTATAGCATTTAGAAAATTATGATATTTTTATTTTTTTCCTAACAAATGTCAGCATATCAGCTTATCGTTATTTAAAAGGCAGGGATTCAATCAATTATGTGTTCACATTAAAAATGATTATGTTAGACAACAGGAGCAAAACCATAATAAGAAGGGATGAACCTATTTCTCACAAATCCCTTTTCTCTTCTCTGAGCATGACTGATCATTCCAGCTGTTCAGGGGTGACCATCCCCACTGCTCTCTTTTATAATTCAGTTCAATACAGTCCTCATTTCCGCCGTAGCTGTTCGGCTCACCTTTGAGCCAAAACCTGAACAATATGTAACAGATGTTCAGTTTTTCAGGACCACAAATATATGAATCAACACACAGTGATTTTAGCACTTACCCTTGATTTAGTGGTGAATCATCCACCCATGTCATTTTGCCCTCGTACACTGTGTCAGACAAACCAATCCACACTTTCTCCATGGTAAGTGAAGAAATGAACCTCTGTGTGTGAATAAAAACAGGAATAAGTGTGATTTCTCTCATTTAGTAACAGACACTCACACAAACTCACCTGCTTCTCTTCACTCTTGATAATGACCAGATCAGCACCACGATCCTTACAGTACTGCCTGCTGTCAGACCAGCTCTTCTCCTCATTGGACAAGAAAAACCAACCTAAACCACACAAGGCATGCATTTGATAAAACTGTATACATCTCTCTCTCTCTCTCTAATATATTATATATAAATACATATATATAGAGAGAGAGAGAGAGAGAGAGAGAGAGGGAGAGCAAAATATTCACATTCCAACAGGACAATGGCCCTAAGCACAGAGCAAGACTTGAGGCTGTAAAGGTGCATCAATTAAGTATTGAGTTAAAGGTATACAGCAAAAAGCCCAGTGTTAAATTAACTCTCCTGGGAGTTTATTTGGCTCCACACTGAGGCAGATTTAAAGTTAATGAAATAATTAGTGATTTTTTAAGTGGAAACAGAGAAATAGCACTTATGTGGCCATAATTATGTTCTGCCATAACATTAAAATATTCTTTACTGAACACATTATAATATCTATAACCAGATAAGTTTTTAAAACTTATTTTAATCAAAACCAAATTTAGCGAAGACACGTAGACATGAAGAATCAGCGTGAGAATCACAACAATGGTGACAGTCAAAAAGCATGTTGTAGTCAATCAGAACTCATCCATGACTCCCATCATGCATTGCAGCATGAATAAATGATGAGCTGAATTGTCTTTGTAATTTCTTTTATTCTTACTAATTTCTTTTGTTTTTGCTGTTTTCATGTGACTTTTTAGTAGTTTGTTTTGTGATGTTCAGAGTTGATCTGTTTATCTGCATATGCTGTTTGTCACCGTTGATGAGATTCGTACGTTGGTTCTTGATGTCTGTGTGTGTGCCTGAACAAAATATTACAGTTTTTTTTTTTTTGGATCACAACAGCTTGTAAAAAATTCTTTTAAAACACGAGTCTGATGTTAATTTTTTAAAATTTCCTTTGATTTGAACCACAGAATTGGTTTGAAGTCCAATCTGTGAGTTATATTTTCAATAAAAGAAAAATAACTCACAGATAATACTCCAAATTGTTTTAAATTGAATAATAATGTTAAAACACATGCAATTATCTGATCACTTGTTTTCTTGGCTTCTTCAGTCAAACTAAATTTAATGTTAAAAATGTAAGTGTTAAGAGCCTGATTAATGAGTGATACTGATCACTGTAATGGTGACAAAATCTGATTTTCTTTGGTGATTCTGTTTGTTAACATCAGGTGTCTTCAATAATGATCAATCATCACTTAATTAATCACATCTCATTAACTTTAACTCTGCTTCAGTGTTAATTTGACACTCTTCAGTATTATTTTTAACACTCTTGAGTGTGAAACCAAATAAACTCCCAGTAGAGTTAATTTAACACTGGCTTTTTGCTGTGTATGATTACTTATGCAGTGTACTTATTTGAGTGTTTTATTTTTAATTAATTTGCAAAGTTGTTCCAATTCTGTTGTGTGCTTTGTCATTGTGGTGTATGGAGTGATGTGGAAAAGCGTAATTTAAGGCAGTTTACCATAAGGCTGAAACATAAAACAAAACAAAACAAAACAAAACAAAACATGAAGGGGATTGAATATTTTCGCAAGGCACTATATATATGCACTGACCTCGTTTAGTTGATTCTTTCTTTAGTTCCTCACTCAGAGAAGTGACTTTGCTTTCTAACTCCAGCTTCTTCTTATTCAAAGAGTCAAAACTCCTCTGTAACCCGTCTTTCTCATCATTCAGATCTTTGACTTTTTTCTCCAGCTCCAGTTTCCTCTGATTGAAAGATTCAATGTTTCTCTGTAACTGGTCTTTCTCAGCAGTGACATCTTTGACTCTAGTCTCCAGCTCCAGTTTCTTCTGACTCAAAGAGTTGAAGTTGTTGTGCAGTTGGTGTTTTTCAATCATTAGATCAGTGTAATTGTTCTGTAAGCTGTTGATGGTTTGATTAAACTCTTCAGCTGTGTTCTTGTAACTCTTCATCAGGTCTCTCTCTGCTGTGATGGTGATGTGCTGCAGTATGATGAAGACCAGCAGAAGAACACAAATAAGCCCAAGACTCACTGTCATCAACACCAAACATCTACTTCCTCCTGACAAACATGACCAAAAACATGGAAATATCAGTTAATACAGTTTGTATTATTAGAATTAAGTTGTGTTTTAATTCAAGCTTTTTAGGTAATCTGCCTTTGTCTTTAGATATTAGACATGCCTTTTTAGAGAGTAAATTCTTTTATAATCACAGTGATACAGAAAATCTGATATATCACCATAATTATGTTATATAATAAAAAATCAAAATGATTCACAATACAAATTCAAAACAAAATTATTTTGTGTTAATTCACTTAATACAAAAGTAGAAAATTCAACTTGTTATTGAGAAAACAGTGATTGTAATTGTACATATAATGTAATAGTTCCCAATTCCTCAAACAACACTGACACTGACACAGTTTCTGCTTTAAATTAACTTTCTGCTTACTGCACTGTTGATCTTTTCCTTTATCCTGCCTGTAACTGGTTGTTCGAAATCCAGTGGTGTCTCCATCACTATCATGGATGACCTCTAAATCCATGATTTGCTCCTGTATCTTGTCATACATCTTCACTGAAGAGCCGTAATCTTTAGAATGATGACTGCTCTTCTTATGATAGTGCTACAATTACACAGGAAGTGATTGCATTTGACTCTGGCCTTAAAAGGATACAGACTTCCAGTGTATTTCGGTAATATTTCTGCCCCCCTTTCAGTTTCTAAAGTGGTGGTTCACCAACATTAATTTTTATTTTTTTTTTTTAGCATAAAATAATGTATATCTATCTTAAATCAAGCATTTTGTCATGTCCCTGAAACACTTCACAGAGTTAGTATTTAGACGTGCATACACAATAAAATCCCCAGAGATAAATCAACTCTATTTAGTCAACATTTGGTCCCTCTCTAAATGGAGTTAAATTAACACTGAAGCAGAGTTAAAGTTAATTAGATAATTAAGTGATCAGTTAAAAGGTGATTGGGCATTAGTGATGAACACCTGCTGTTAACAAGCAGTGTCACTGAATAAACGAGAAACACAAGAACTACAACTGATTTAAGCCACAGATTAAATTATTAACCAGACTGACTTCATTTCTGCCACACGTCTACAGAAGCTCTTATTGAGAATTACAGAGGATCAGATGTTGATGTTGATTACCGAGTGGTTAAAATGATGCCACCATCACAGAGATCAGCGTTTGCTTTAGTTAAGCTCTTGACCCTTTACTTTTGCACTGAAAAAAATGATTTGTTGAGTCAACTTGACTTAGTCAAGTCATTTTGTTATATTGATTTAGTTAAATTTAGAGAGCATTAGGTGTTCAGTTCATTAAACTTATATGTAGCTGTTGAAAAAACTTGCGGTAACTTGAGTCAATGAACTGTATCAGTTTAAAAGCATGTTGTAGCCAATCAGAACTCATCCATGGCTCCCATCATGCATTGCGGCATGAATAAATGATGAGCTGAATTGTCTTTGTTATTTCTTTTATTCTTACTATTTTCTTTTGTTTTTATTTTTTTGTATGTGACTTTTTAGTAGCTTTTTTGTGATGTTCAGAGTTGATCTGTTAATCTGAATATGCTGTTTGTCACCGTTGTTGAGATTCATACGCTGGTTTTCATATCTGTGTGCACCTAAACAAACACACTTCTTCAGAAAGTTTTTTTTTTTTTTTTTTAAATCACAACAGCTTTTGAGAATTTCTCTTAAAATGAAAAGACAGGCTCTTTTATTGTGGAATCACAAGGCTGACATTAATCATTTAAGATAATCTTTATTTGACTTTAATCTCAGAGTTATATTCACAATAAAGAAAAGGTAACTCAAAAATTAAACTGCAAATGAGTTCAACGATTCAGGTTGAAAAAATTATTATGTTAAAACATAATCATCACCACCTGATGACTTGTGCTCTTGGCTTGTCTGGCTGTTATAACACAGTCACAGTAGCCAAAAAAAAAATAAAAAATTTAAAGTTAAAAATGTAAGTGTCAAGAGCCCAACTAAAGCAAATACTGACCACTATAATGGTTGCTTAAAAATTGTGATTTTTCTCCTTTGGCGATTCTGTTTGTTAACATCAGGTGTCTTCAATAATGGTCAATTATCACTTAATTAATCACATCTCATTAACTTTAACTCTGCTTCAGTGTTAATTTGACACTCTTCAGTATTATTTTTAACACTCTTGAGTGTGAAGCCAAATAAACTCCCAGGAGAGTTAATTATCTGCATCTGTCTCAACTTTGTTAAAAAAGTCATCATGACGTAGAGTATCTGGCACATGTGCATTACACAGAAAGTTGATAGAACCTATGTTTTGTTGCTATATGAACATGTTATTTTAAGTTTTCAATTCCTATTTAAGTTGGGGTTGTTCCAACTTGTCCTATTGTGTAGTGAGACGCTGCAAGTTGACAGGACATGATTTAACTTGTCCATCTGACTAAAACTCAGAATCATTTTTTACAGTGTGGGGTTAGATCTTGTTCTTTAACTATGTGGTGTTATAAAGCAGAGTGGTCAATATTTTATATGGAGCACATGTTAGCTGGTTTCATATGATAAGACATTTATCTTGAGCTGGTTTAAACTGGTCTAAAGCAAATTCTTATTTTTTTTTTTTTAATTTTGCAAAACCAGCTCTTTAAAATTATATCAGGAAAAAAAAAAGTTACGCTTTAATAGATACAAATTATTTTAGATCTATGTAATGCATTAAAAAAAATCTATCATTTCTATCTTTTAGAGACACAGTACCAGCATATGAATGGTGACAATCAACAAAACACTGCATGCTGGGTAACAAAATAGTAAAAACTCCCATCATGCGCTATTTATTTACAATATTTATTGTCACCAGTGTTGAGGATCATGTGATAAGTGTTCATGTCTAAAAACCTGAGTTAATGCTGCTCTTAATTTTCAGCACTAAAGCATTATGATGATGTTTGTTTGATAGGACCTTTATTTATTCAGTAATATGTTAATAAACCAAAGAGAAAGATCACTTCATGATGTTCACACAAAGAAACTATAATCAGAAAGTGTAAAATAATCTGCTACTTCAAGCATTTGATTCTACAATGCACACACATTTACTGTGAAACAATACTGCAACCGTTTGGAAGCAAAACTATTCTATGTTACTAACAGGGTCAAGAGACAAACTAAAGCAAGCCTTTAACACAATTATGGTGGCATCATGTTTTTTTATTTTTTATTTATTAATTCTTTCCCCATTGACCAATAAAACATCAACTTCTAAACTTCTGTTAATTCTCAATTAGTGTTTCAGTAGACATACAATAAAGTCAGTCTGATTAATAATGAGTGAAGCTGGTGATGCTGTTTGTGGAGTTATTTAATCAGATTTTGAGAGATTTAATATCTTTAATTTTAGTTGATGTAATCTGTGGCTGAAATCAGTTGTAGTTCTTGTTTCTCGTTTATTCAGTGAATCTGAAATAAACTAAATTGAGATGGATTGGAAAATTATTATTTTTGAATGTTTTTCTGAGGAGGCACTGACTTCTCCCTTGAGTTCTCAGAAAAAAAAAAAAAAAATACAAAAAGCCCATGTCAGTACCGAAAAGATGAGTCAATCATAAGCTAGCAGTAAATAGGTGTGAAAAGAGAACTTTTTTTTTTCAGTAACACAAAATCAGAGTTGGGTAGTAACTGATTACATGTAATCTGGATTACATAATCAGATGCTAAAAAAAATAATTACTTGTATTACACTTTAAAATACTTGTAATCAGACAGTTACTTTTTTATGGATTACATGATTACATATTATTTACACAATAACAATAAACTATATAACATTTAGCAATTTGTAATAATTTATAATTTACTGATTTTCCCTAATTCTTCTTTTCATCCTTTAAATTTTCCTTTTTTTTTTTTACAGAAAGTCTTAAAGGGGTCATCGGATGCCCATTTTCCACAAGTTGATATGATTCTTTAGGGTCTTAATGAAAAGTCTCTAATATACTTTGATTAAAAATTCTCAATGGTTTTGTAAAACAACACCCTTTTACCTTGTCAAAATGAGCTCTGCAAAAATCATCTCATTCTAAGGGGTTGTTCCTTTAAATGCAAATGAGCTCTGCTCGCCCCGCCCCTCTCTTCTCTCTGTGGAGTGACGAGCAGCCTGTTTACTTCAGCCGCATTTAGCCGCTAAACTTGCTAACTAACACATTATTATGAAAGGTGATTGCAGAGATTCATAATAAACCCCTTATACACACTTCTGCTGTAAGTGAAGCTGGATCATGAATGATTCGCGTGAACATAGACCGATATATGTAGATCGGGAGGCGCATTCCGTTCACAAACAAACTTAATCTTCTGCATCTTCAGCAGCTCAGATGTCGGGAGTAAATGACATGACAAAAATTGTAGTTAGTAACATAATTCAATACATTGCACATTTTAGGCAATATCAGACTACTTTTAGATTAATTTTAGATTTTTTTAAACTCGTTTATCACATTGTTTTAAATAATATTGTAATATTGTACCATATTGCCATAAAATACAAAGAGACTATAGAAACTATATTCCATATGTTATTAACAACATGAAATACATTAAACATTATGTCAAGGTTTCCCAAACTGTTTTTTTGTAAAGAACTGCAGGGGGGTTATGAGTTTAATGAAAAGCTAATAATTAAATCATTTTAAAAAAGTTAAAGTAAAATCAATTTAAAAAAAAAAAATAAATAAAAATGTTCTTGTAACGCCCGAGACTCACTGTGATCAACACCAAAAATCTACTTCCTCCTGACAAACATCTGAAATTACTGTAAACATAAAGCATACTTCATATGGTAAAATAAATAAGCAAACAAGAATAAATCGTTTCTCAGATTATTTTTTAGCATTTCTTATCCCCTCAAACATTAGCAATACCATCTGCGTCACCACCTTTGATTCAAATTAAACTTTTTGCTTACTTTGCTTTGGAGCTTTTCCTTGGTCTTACTTTGCTTTGGAGCTTGCCGTGGTAAGCTATAAGGTGTACCGTGTTTTAAAATTGCGCAAACCCTATACAGGAAGCGGTTTCATTAGTTAAAACTCAGAAAAATCTAGACTTTCATTCTCATTCTAAAACTCTCTGTAAACTCATATTACGGTATAACTGAATATATATTGCATATTGAACCTCATGTTATCAAAGCAATGTGGAGTTTTTCCCGTGATCATGTTAGTAGCTACAACATGCAGCAAGAGGAATCTGTGGCCATCAAGACAAACACCTTAAAACAGGCCTAACTGAGCCTTTGTATCGAAGACAGTTGACTGTACCTGGAATTAATATTTTTAATCTGCAACACTGTGGCATTAAGAGATAGACAGGAGGACGGTAGAAAATAGAGATTGTGGGATAATGACTTCCTGTTTACAGCTATTGAACACAAAGGGGTGACAACAGGATATTCATATTTCAAATTTTTCGCTAGGTGTCACTGTTCTGCCATTTTAACTGAGATGGTATAACTAAAATCGAGGAGTGGGGATCTACACTCAAAAAAATATTTCAGCCCTTAACTTAATTCAATTACGTACAAAATTTCCATGCATTTAGATTACGTAGTTTTAATTTAAACAAATCAATTAAACTTAATGTGATTCAAATGCATCAGGCTTACGTAAATGAAACAGGTAAAGTTGATGTAATATTTCCCAGTGTTAAACAAACCCTGCTCAGTGTTCATGTGTTTCCACACTACAGAGTGTTCAAGTAGCATTGACACAGTGTTGGAGTTAAGGAGATCATTATGTCATGATTGAACAATAATGATGAACACCTGCTGTTTACAAGCAGAATCACAGAAGGAAAGAGAAACACAAGAATCAGCCACAGCCAAAGAGAAAATTAACTTAAATAAATGAGGACATTAAATCTCTGATTAAACAACTCCACAAACAACACTACAGTTTGACTTGATTTCTGTCATATATCTATAAATATTTTTTGAGAACATCTAAACAGAGGTTTAGATGTTTTATTTTTTTTTAAAGTTTCAATTGACCTCACCATCATGGCGAACAGGGTTTACTTTAGTTGGACTCTTGACTTTTGATTTTTTTAGGTAAATTTTTTTGGCTGTTGTAGTTATGTGTATGAAGCACATTTATTGCAACAACATAAAAATGCCAAAAAAAAGTCTGATTAGGCGTTTTTGGTTAATTTTTATTGTTTGTTAAATCATTATCATCCAGTAGCATGATGCACTGATCTCATGCAGTGGTTAGTCTATTATTTTCATAATGTTTACAACAGGTGTATGAACTATTATGGATGTTTATCTTATACACTAAATCTTGAAATCTACAGCATCAGATTGACACACACAGACATCAAGAATCAGCATTTGAATCTCAACAATGGTGACATTCAACAGCTGCATGCTGGGTAACAGCAGATTATAAAACTCACCCATGACTCCCAGCATGCAGCTGTTGAATGTCACCATTGTTGAGATTCATATGCTGATTCTTGATGTCTGTGTGTGTCTAAGTAATACTGGAGATCTTAAAGTAGTAATAGTAACAGTTCATACAACTACTGTAAATATAATGAAACTAAGAGGTAAACCACTGAACAATAATAATTAACCAAGAACACTTAATAAGGATCCTTTTTTTTGCGCTATACAAATGTGCGCTACGAACACAATTACAACAACCAAAGAACAAAAAAAAAACTATACTAAGGAAGTCAAGGGTCAAGAGCCCAACTAAAGTAAATCCTGTTCGCCATGATGGTGAGGTCAAATGAAACATTTTTTAAAATAAAACATCTAAACCTCTGTTTAGATGTTCTCAAATAATATTTGTGGATATACGACAGAAATCAAGTCAAACTGTAATGTTGTTTGTGGAGTTGTTTAATCAGAGATTTAATGTCTTCAGTTATTTAAGTTAATTTTCTCTTTGGCTGTGGCTGATTCTTGTGTTTCTCTTTCCTTCTGTGATTCTGTTTGTAAACAGCAGGTGTTCATCATTATTGGTCAATCATGACATAATGATCTCCTTAACTCCAACACTGTGTCAATGCTACTTGAACACTCTGTAGTGTGGAAACACATGAACACTGAGCAGGGTTTGTTTACCACTGGGAAATATTACATCAACTTTACCTGTTTCATTTACGTAAGACTGATGCATTTGAATCACATTAAGTTTAATTGATTTGTTTAAATTAAAACTACGTAATCTAAATGCATGGAAATTTTGTACGTAATTGAATTAAGTTAAGGGCTGAAATATTTTTTTGAGTGTAAATGGCAGAAGTTTGACTCAAAACAAAACTGTTACTGGCATTTTTCAACAATTATAGTCATTGAATCTGATCTCCAACTGAATTTTCTTCAGACCTAGAGAGTTAAAGTTGCCCTGCAGGTGATATTTTTCAGTAGTTTGATCACTGTAACTGGCCTAAAAACTAGAATCATTCATCATGCCATTCAGCGCACTAATTCATGAATTAGCAATACGCGGAATCAATAGTGTAACTTTGGTTTGAGTTGATTATACATTATAAATTCTGCCAAAAAGAATATCTGTCATCTGATATGAAAGCATGACATGAACAAAACAAAAACAAACAAACTCAACTACCAAAAAAAAAAAAGTTAATCACAACTAAAACTATATAGAAACAGTCAACAAAAAAGATGACAGGATTTTGAAACATCCCCATTGGAAATTATGCCCCTGCTCACAGTACCGCAATAACCAGGCTAATTTCAGTCTTTCCCGCTGATCTGTGTACAGTGTATCTTCATTAATGTTTATTTTGGCCTTTCCCGAACGTGCGTCAGCTCACGAAAGGTTAAGGTGTGGAAAGTTCAAAAAACATCATACAATCATAAGATTATGTGAGTTCTTCAGCTGAAGCTAAGTTTCATCAGTTTCATCAGCTGAGAGCCACTGCTTTACATGATTCTGCATGTCCAAAAATGGGATATTTAGCTAAAACTGGATGAAATGATTTTTATCCACAGGGCTGATTTAAGCCAAAAAAATGCCTATTGTTTATTTATTAATTTTCAGTTTTGAAAGTAATTCTTTAGATTAAAACAAAACAAAACAAAACAAAACATTCACAAACTGGTAGAAAAACACTTTGGCTCTGATGTTTGTCTTCCTCTCTGATAAACTTGCTCTTTGCTGCGCCCTGCTGGTCTGGACGAAATCTCTCCATAGAGCAATACAGCAGATAGGAAGTATGACACGAAAAAAAAAAAAAAAAATCAGATAATAAAAAAAGAAATGGCAAGTTTACTATATGATGGTAATTGAAGATTTTATTCAAACAGAAAGCAATTAAACTTAAAAGCAGCTTCACAGACACTCAATATCAGAATAACAGGGTGAATCAGGGCAATCTGGACACTTCAGACTTCTGTAGTTTACTGTGATTGTCACATCAACACTTCAGATCAACAAATGAGACTCATGATAACAGTAGAATAAGATCATATTAATATAGAGCTGCTTTTAATGGAGCAAAACATGAACACATCAGAGGTTTGGTGTCACAGATCACCCTAATTCACACCATGAGAAACAGTAGTCTATTACAACTATAAGAAAATGATGCTAATTTTGTAATTTCATTCTGAAAAATTAATTAATTAATATATTAGACAATAGAAGCAAAACCACAAGAGGACAGGATGAACCTATTTCTCACAAATCCCCTTCTTCTTCTCAGAGCATGAGCAATCATTCCAGCTGTTCAGGGTCTCTGTTTCATAATTCATTTCAATACAGTCCTCATTCCCTCCATAGTCATTCGGCTCACCTTTGAACCAGAATCTGAACAACATATATCAGATGTTCAGTTTTTCAGGAAAACAAATTAATGAATCAGCAAAACTCACAGTATAATAGCATGTTTCAAGAGTAAACTAAAGTAATACAGAAGCTTGAGCAGAAGTGAAAGTGAAGAAAAAGAGAGAAAGAGTTTTCTTTGCTGAATTTACAGTATTTAAAGTATCTTTGTGGTGTTTGTGGAAGAGTTTTGTCTTCAGCTGTTTTCTGTAGGTTGTGATTGCCTCGTTTTTAAAAAGAGAATCAAAAAGACAAACATCAACAAATACAGTGACGTTCATCACTTACCCTTGTTTCAGTGGTGAATTATCCACCCATTTCATGTTGCCCTCCTGCTCTCTGTCAGACAAACCAATCCACACTCTCTCTGCGGTGAATGAAGACATTAACCTCTGTGTGTGAATAAAAACAGGAATAAGTGTGATTCCTCTCATTCAGTAACAAACACTCACATAAACTCACCTGCTTCTCTTCATTGTTGATAATGACCAGATCAGCACCATGATCCCTGCAGTACTGCCTGCTGTCAGACCAGCTCTTCAACTCATTGGACATGAAAACCCAACCTGAACCACACAGATACATGAGCGTTATAAAACTGTGTACATTAACACTCTAAACCCGGATAAGTTGAATTTGCTTAAAAAAATTGAGGAAACTGGTTGTCCTAAAAAAAATAAGTAATGTAAAGTTTATTTAACTTAAAATGTTTTGTAATATGAATTACAAAGGTCAGTTCATTTAACTTAAAATGTTTTGTAACAATTTCATTTGCAATTATTGTAACTATTATAGTATTTAAGTTAAATATACCAATTTTTCTAACTTAAATCTACACTGTAAAAAAATTAAACGCAAAAAAAAACAGTGAAATGCATGGCAGCACAGGGTGCCAAACGTTTACCATTAATGGAAATAATGGTTAAAGACTGTTTTTTTAAAAAACGGTCAATGACTGGCAAAAGCAGCTTCCAAACAAAAACTGTAAAATTAAAGTCAAACATCCTAAAAAGTCTTAAAAGTTTTTTTTGTTTTTCTTTTTTAAAATTGTTATTGTACGTTTATTGCCCAGATTATCGACATGAAAGTTTTTTTGCAATTAATCACTAACTCACAAAGAAACACATGAAAAAACTAACTATCATAATTATTACTGTAAAATAACATATAACAAAACACCAACATTTGAGTGTCTTCTCCAGGACTAAACCCCACACTCTACTCTTCAGCACAATGGTAACCCACAAAACTCAGACAACAGAAACCCTTTAAATCCCAAAAGAACATGAAACACTAACAGATCTGTCTAGATCACAGCATCTTCACTTAATACAAACCAGTCTGACTTTGTTTCTTTCATACAAAACTTCTTATTGAGAATTAACTGCGGTTTAGATGTTGATGTTTAATTGAAATTAATAAAGTTTGAAGTCACCATTGTGGAGATAAACATTTGCTTTAGTTGGGCTTTTGACCTTTCATGTTCTTAGTAGGTTCTTTTTTTCCCTTTTCTTTTTCTCCCCTTCATTAAGTGAAGATGCTGTGATCTTTTGGGATTTAAAGGCCTTCTGTTGTCTGAGTTGCGTGGGTTACCATTGTGCTGAAGAGTAGAGCGTGAGCTCTAGTCCAGGAGAAGAAACGCAAATGTTGGTGTTTTGTTATATGTCATTTTACAGTGATAGTTAGTTTTTTCATGTGTTCTGTTGCTAATTAGTGGTTAACTACAAAAAAACTTTCATGATGATAATCTTGGCAATAAATGTACAATAACACTTTTAAAAAAGAAAAAAAAAAAGCATGTAAGAAAATTTAGCATGTTTGACTTTAGTTTTACAGTTTTTGTTTGGAAGCTGCTTTTGCCAGTCATTGACTGTTTTTTTAAAAAAACGGTCTTTAACCATTATTTCCATTAATGGTAAACGTTTGGCACCCTGTGCTGCCATGCATTTCACTTGTGTTTCATTTTTTTACAGTGTAGATTTAAGTTAGAAAAATTGGTATATTTAACTTAAATATAATAGTTACAATAATTGCAAATGAAATTGTTACAAAACATTTTAAGTTAAATGAACTGACCTTTGCAATTCATATTACAAAACATTTTAAGTTAAATAAACTGACCTTTGTAGTTCATATTACAAAACATTTTAAGTTAAATAAACTTTACATTACTCAATTTTTTTAGGGCAACCCGTGTCCTCACTTTTTTTAAGTAAATTCAACTTATCCAGGTTTAGAGTGAAGATTAAAAGAGCAAGGAAACAACAACATAAAATTGCGAGTGCACTGACATTGTTTAGATGCTTCTTTCTTCAGTTCCTCACTTAGAGAAGTGACTCTGGCCTCCAGTTCAAGTTTCTTCTGCCTCAAAGTGTCAAAATCTCTTTTCTCAGCAGTGAGAGTATTGACTCTGTCCTCCAGCTCCAGCTTCTTCTGACTCAAAGAGTTGAAGTTGTTGTGCAGTTGGTGTTTTTCAATCATTAGATCAGTGTAATTGTCCTGTAAGCTGTTGATGGTTTGATTGAACTCTTCAACTGTGTTCTTGTAACTCTTCATCTGGTCTCTCTCTGCTGTGATGGTGATGTGCTGCAGTATGATGAAGACCAGCAGAAGAACACAAATGAGCCCGAGACTCACTGTCATCAACACCAAACATCTACTTCCTCCTGAGAAACAGGAAGAAAACACACAAATAGCAATTGATACCATTTATATCATTAGAAATCCAGTTTCAAATTAGCCTTAAAGACAGTCTGTCTTTGTCTTTAGACAATGCTGTAGCGTTTTTGAATTTGGTAACACTTTATTTTGATGGTCCCTTTTGAACATTTTGTTGACAATAAGTAACGCTGCACCTACGCTGCAACTCTCATTAGAGTATTAGTAGACTGTCTGCTTAATATCTGCTAACTCTTTATTGTGATGGTCTCCCAACAGACATTCTACTGACTATAAGTAACTTTGCAAGTACATGTCAACTTAATCTAACTCTAACCTAACCACTCTACTAATACTCTACTAACACTCTAGTCAGAATTAGTAGATATATAGGTGCAATGTTACTTATAGTCAACAGAATGTGTTAAAGGGACCATCAAAATAAAGTGAAACCTTGATTTTTTTTTGTAAGACAAACATTGCTATATCGAAGTGCCGCTGCTATTGTAAAATAGCCAAACAAGTACATGCTGAAAAATGATCCCATGTTAATACATTTACTATAAATGCATCTGCGACACCATTTTTGCTCTAAAGTATTTTTTCTTACTGTGCTTAAGATCTTTTTCTTCATCCTTGCCGTGACCCTGAGTTTGAGGTCCAGTTGTGTTCTCAACAGCTCTGCATTCAACATTTTCATAAATGCTCTCTATGTCCATTATTCACTGTCTTAAAGCAGGTCTTCACAAATGAACTGTGATATTTAGAATATAAACAAGTGTTTTTTAAAGTGTGCTAAATGTATACAGGAAGTGGTTTCATTTCACACTAGCCTTTGGTGTGAATTAAGTCCTTTTTTCACACCTAAAAACTCTCTGCAGAGCTGTTCTACTATATTTGTATTTTGTTTATTCAGTCATATGTTATCTGCTTCAAAAGCCAACAAGATGAGTCCAAACTGGACCTTTTTTTAAATTGATGATACCGGAAACTCGGCAGCTACAGGTGGAAGTGATGCAAAAATCACACCATAAAATAACAATAAATTAAATTTGCTGCTTGTCAGATTGTGTTTTAATAACATATACACCTACCCCAATCCCAATCCTACGCTGTAAATAAAATTCCATTTAAAAAAAAAAAAAAATGACACAACATTTGATGTGCACATGCCCATTGAGCCAATCTGGTTGTAGTTCTATCCCTTCTAATGCCTTGTCCAAATACTTTGCACTTGACCACTTATATGACATATTTCCTGTATTTGGCCCAAGTGTTCAAGTGAGGATAAAGACTACAAGTGTGTGTCAAACTTTTCATTACCTGATGAAAAGGTACTTACAATTATAGTGTTGTAAAAATGCATTAACGTCCAAGTGTCTGTTCAGTAGTCCCTATAACAGATGACTTAACCCTTGTATGGTGTTTGGGTCTGTGGACCTGTTTTCACTTTTTTGTGAAAACGAATGATACGCAAAATCATTTTTTCAAGCTCATACTCATTGGCCTTGGCTCATTTTCTGTGAAGAACATTTATCAGAACAAATTTTCAATGACCACTCACTATACACCCCCACTACACACTTATATTACACACAGGATGTTCGGGTCCACTGGACCCGGGGCTAATAAAAGAGTGGAAATTTTAGATCCTGTTTGACTTCACTCTGTCCCCTCTATTGTCTGGGCCTGCTATTTGTATGTGTATGTGTGTTTATGTGTGTATATGTGAGAGTATGTGTGAGTATGTGTGAGAGAGAGAGTCTGAGAGAGTGTGAGTGTTAGTGTGAGATGTTCTTCTGCCCCTGACATTCCCGCACAAGGCTGTAGCACTTTAATTCAAAAATGTGATCTAACAAAGGAAAATGGCAATTATCAGCCAAACATTCAGGTTATATTGCTTGTAATTGGGATTAAGTAAACATCTGTTAAGTATTTTAAAGTGCAACTATTATGCCTTTTCAAATATGTCCTTTCATGCAGTGTGTCATGTAGCTGTATGTGAACATAAACTATCTGCAAAGTTGTGAAGCCGACAGTGCACGATAAATAAAGTTATTGTCTATCAAAAAAAAAGAGTCGGCTCACATTTGCCTGAACGAGTCGTCAGGAATTTGAATCTTTTTCTGTTATACCCACACGTCACGAAGTAACACATTTGCTTAATGCCCGCCCACGTTCTACGTCGCGAACAACTTGCCCGTCCACGAACAGTAAAATTTCCATGTGGTTTACGTCACATGGAAATTTACACGTACATTATACAGAAGACGCTGTATCCTACGCTGTGAGTAAAACTGTTTTATATTCACTTCCAAAAGATGATGAATCTACAAAGATTGTATTTTCTGGTGATCTTTCAAAATGCGTAGTTGTGTATGTTATGTTGTGTAACAACCCTGCACATGTCTTGCTAACCGGCTAAATCATGCTTGTGTAGTTCTGTTGTTCAGCTGTGGACCCACTGTAGTCTGACAATTTGTGATTGGTGCAGCTTGACTGTCTGTCTGTCTCATTAGTTTAAGTAATGATAAAGGATGGGGCACGAAGCGGCTTTCACACCGAATGCGGAAAGCGCTGTGCTATGAAACTCATTCGTTTTAATTGCTTCCGCCCTGCGAGGACGGCTTGTTTCTGCCTCGACCAAAGCGGACGCGCAGCGGAGCGCGCACACCGCGGACAAAGTTCAAATGAGTTGTTCAAATGAACTTTTGCCGCTGCGCTCTGAAAGGCTGCACTGAACCCAGCGGTCAGCGCAGCGCTTTCCGCGTTCGGTGTGAAAGCCGCTTAATGCATTATACAATGTTGAAGTTTACAACATAGAGGTGTGCCCGGTTCGCTTACATAAGCAAATTGCGAGCACTTTCCACGGTAGATCGTGCTAACTTGTTGATAAGTCACTTCAGCAATTTCATCATCAGACTCTGGCTCGAATTGTTGTGGTAAAATCGATGCCATCTTTTCTATGTATTGACAAGTATACAGGGCTGTCAGTCAGTTATGGCAATGGGCGTTTCGTTTTCCAACACGCTGTACGCGGTAGACCAATCATAAAAGATTGCGCCATCTGACCAATCACAGCAGTGAGGGCTCACGGAAAGGAGGGGTTTAGAGAGACTGATTCTGCGAACTACTTTGCACGAGTCGTTTAGGAATCATTTAGAAATGGGGTAAAATTAAATCTATTTTTGGAGAAAACTGAAGTGTTTTTTGACCTTGCATACATGTAAACCTGTTTTGGGAGTCTATTAAAACAATATTATCAACCTTTAAAATGGCATAATAGGGGCACTTTAATAAAATTGTGTTGAATTAAAAACCCAAAAATGCAGCGCGTCCACCAGACCCACGTACACTGGCTGAGTAACCAAAATATGAACACCATACAAGGGTTAATTTGTGGTGCTTCTAATTAAGTGATAAAAAGCAGATGCCCAGTAGCTGGAGCTGTATTCCTTCTAGTCTTTACCCAGCAAGTGCTCTGGATCTGACCTTTGTCTTCCTCTCTGATCACTTCAGTCTAATAAACCTGCTCTCTCCTGCTTCCTGCTGGACTGGAGGAAATCTCTCCTTCTATAGAGCAACAAAGTAGATAAACAAATATGAAGTATAAAATGAAGAATAAAAACGCCAAGATTATTTTGGTAATGATGGTGGTTTCATTTCACACTGGCTTTTGACAAGAATAACGACCTTAAGTCCAACCTAAAAATTCTCTGCAGAGCCGTACTGCTATACATAATACTATTTGTATTTTGTACATTTTGTACACTCTGTGAGCTTCAAAAGCCAACAAGAGGCGTCTGTGAACACTCATGAACTCAAACAGCCTTAAGGTGTGAATCAAGTGTAAGAAAAAATGATCTGCAGTATGTTACTGATATTTGTAAGTCTAATTCATGTATTGTGAGACTGCAGCTTTTTGCTAACACAAAATGAATATGACCTGTATTCTTTTGACTTGCATTTTTCTGCACTTACAAAATACGGTCAAAAGTACTGCAAGCCTGTGAACCCGTGATTTGCAAGAGAAAACAACGGCTTGAACTGCAAAACGGATTGACTGTATGTCAAACCAATCTGTATGTGTAAAAAAAGCAAACTTTTGCAAATGTCTAAATGACTTCCTGACATGTCCCGATATGTACTGTTCCGTTGTGCCCAATTTTGACCTTCTGCCAAATTATTACCGTCTACGTTGAAGTCACTACCTGATTGCCTAATCCTAACCCCACCCCTAATCCTAACCCCTCCTCCCACTTGGTGGGAGGTCAGAACAGGGCACAACAACGTCTTTCTTTTAGCTGCGCTTAGAGTTTTGGCTCAGTACCCTTCTCTTGCTTACTGAGTTTTGCAGGCTCGAGGGGGAGGGTGGGTTCACCTTCTTCTTGTAGCCAATCAAATGAGGCTCTTGCTGACTTTCCATTTGCTCTTATCTGATTAGTTTGATCATTTATCTTCACTTAGTTCAGCATTGTTCCTGCTGCCAGAAGTATACTTTTAATGTACACATGCATACAAAAATAAATAAATAAACTAATAAAATATAATAATAATAATAATAATAATAATAACAATAACAACTAATTTAAAACATGATCCTTTATATACAGACCCAGGTCTTTTGGTCAGGGGGTGTGGCCATAAAAATGAAATGAAAAATATCCCCCCCCCCCCACCACACTACATATGAAACATATGGCCGATTTATTTATCTCCTGTGCATGCAAAACTAAACCACTGAAAAGAACAAAGACAAAAACTAACTTACCTCTCTCGTTTTGTTTTGTTTTTTAAGTTTTATTTTAGCTTCAAGCATTCTTTTTTTATGAACTCTTGAATGTAGGTAAGTTTAATTAAAAAAAAAAAAAATACAAAAATAATAATAAATAAATAAATAAATAAATAAATTTAAGGCAAAATGCCAATGTTTGTCTTCCTCTCTGATCACTTCAGTCTGATAAACCTGCTCTCTGCTGCTCCTGCTGGACTGGAGGAAATCTCTCCGTAGAGCAACAAAGCAGATACACAAGGAGGAAGTATGAAATGAAAACAAAAAAGCCAACTTTACTTTGGTAATGATGGCAATTGAACATTTTATACAAACAGAAGGTAATTTCACTCAAAAGCACATTCACAAACACTCAAAATCAAAATAAGCAGATAAATCAGGACAATCTGGACACTTGAGATTGTCACCTCAACACAAATGAAACTCATGAAAACAGCTAGACCATATAAGATGATATTAATCAGAATAAGATCATATTAATATAGAGCTAATATAGAGCAAAACATGAAAACATCAGAGGTCACCCAGATCCCCCTAATTCAAGGCATAAGAACCAGAAGTGTATTTTAGCGACAAGAAAATTTTTTTACATTTTCCTTCTAGCAAACTTTATATTAGATTATTGTTTTAATTTTTTTTTTTTTTTTATGTAGGGATTTAGTTATAAATGATGTGTTCACAATAAGAATAATTGTTTTATATAACAGAAGCAAAACCACAAGACAGGATGAACTCTATTTCTCACAAACACCTTTTCTCTTTCCAGAGCATGAGAAATCATTCCAGTTTCTCGGGACGGGATTTGAAGGGATAAGTTCAATACAGTCCTCATTTCCACCACTATCATTCGGCTCACCTATGGAGAAAAACCTGAACAAAATGTATCACATTCAGGTTTTCAGGACCACAAATTTATGAATCAGCAATACTCACAGTATAATAGCATGTTTCAAGAATACATTTAAAGTTGTACAGAAACAGGTGCAGAAGTGAAATGCAGAACCGTAGAGGAGTTTTCTTAATAGAATTTACAGTATTTAAAGTATTTTTGCATATATACCCTTACCAAAAAGAAGTATATTTCAAGTTTATTTTATTAAGTATACTTCAGTAAAATTAGTAAGTGTGCTATTTCAATAATCCTTGTGACTAAATTGGCCCACTTTCTAGTATATAAAAGTATACTAAGTATATTTTAAGTATAACAATAATAAACTTTGAGTGCTAGTTTACATCTATGTGTTTAGTTTGTACTGCATTTATACTAAAAGTGAGCCTATAGGTATACTGATAGTTTACTAATTAAATACTTGTAGAATGTTTAGTGCTCTTAGTCTCAGTAAAATACTAGTTTAGTAGTTTTGTACTGCAACTGTTCTCATAATTTTTCATAAAGTAAAATTTACATCATACTTTAAGTATACTACTATGTCCCCATTTAGGTATTCATTTTGTATAAATCTTGTTATATGAATATCTGAACATACAAAACATTGTAGTTTCGTGCATTCTTTTTTTATAATCACCTGAATGTGGGTTTCATAATATAATAGTGAAAAGTTTCATAGTATAATAGCGAAAACGGATTCTCGGAGTACAAGTATACTGTAGCTCAAATATATGTAGACTTTTTCTAAATCTAACCATTAGGCCACGACTGTTTAAGAGAAGTATACTAATAGCACACTTGAATAAACTTCTTTTTCGTAAGAGTAATATAGTTTTTTTTGAAGGGGATCTGTTATGCAAAAATTATTTTTATAAGGTGTTTGAACACGGTTGGCCACAGTGTGTGAAAACAACCAGCCTATAATGGTAAAAAAACAAAAAAAAAAAACAAAAAAAAAAAATCACCCAATGATTTTTTTTTTTATAATCCCAATAAATCACAGTCTCTCTGAACACACAAATTTAGATTTCTCCCTATGATGACGACATCATAAGTGGCATCATTTGTGGCGCTCTCTAACCCTATTAGCATAGACACTGCCTTGAGCGAGAAGCAGCAGTCTGCCATTACTGTTTTCTTGCTGGAGAAAGAGGCATTGCAAGTGTTTTCGAAGGAAATGTCCAAAAAAACCCGTTAAAGTCCCCGACATGTTTAGTGATCAATACCAATGTTTTGTGCGTTAACGTCAGCTCCAGACAAAGTAAGAATCACATGTTTTTTTTCCAAATTGCACTCTGTAAGGCTAATGTTGCTAAAGCTACCATTGTCTCTGCCTGAAATCACATGACTTTGGCAGTTTGATACGTGCTCCGAATCACTTTCGAAACAATTGATTCACTTTGCATTTAAAGAGACAAACACAAAAACTGCATGTTTTGACTCTCTATGTTTTGACTGTTGATACTCTGTTGATAGTCAAAAGTGGCAATTTTAACAAGCTATAAAAAATATCTGTTGCTATTTAGAGCTAAAACTTCATTAGAGACTTATTTTACATCTTGTAAAAAGGGGCATAATAGGTCATCTTTAAATAATAAAAAAAAGTCTATTCTTTGATAATGACAGCGACATTTCTGCAGTTAAAGCAAATAAGAACATATTTTAAAAAGTTAAAATAATTCCATGTTAATACATTTCATTAAAAAGCAGAATTAACTCACTGTTTTTTGAAAAAAATAATTTCCTCAAACTTTGGTTAAACTATTTCTGCTTCAAATTAAACGTTTTACTTACTACACTTTTGAGCTTTTCTTTCATCCTGGCAGTGACTCTGTATTTGAGGTGCACATGTGTCCTTAATATCTTCATTTTCAATATTTGCATAAATGCCCTCTAATTCCATTATTCGCTCTTATGTCTGATGGTATGTGTTCACAGCTGAGATGTGGTTGAATGATGGGTTTCTTTTTTCTTTTAAATATAGGGCTAACCCTAAACAGGAAGCGGCTTCATTAGTTTTAGACAGATACAAATACTTTGAAACTCTTAAACAGGCCTAACTGGACCTTTTAGCATTATGAGGCTCTAGCAACATTACCAGACCTACAGTATAATACAGTTATAAGTATATGATTTACATTATTTGACAGCAAAACATCAAAAACTGGCAAAATCACTGTAGCTTCATACCGTACAACAATGAAAGTGACGTGAGGTGTAGCCAAGCATGATAACCCATACTTTGAATTTGGGCTCTGCATTTAATGTATCTAAGTTCACACAGTGAGTAGTGAATATGCACACACTGTAAACACACCTGCAGCAGTGGGCATTTTTGCTGTGACTTCTAGGAGTAATTGGGGGTTCAGTGCCTTGCCATTTATTTATTTATTTATTTATTTATTTATTTTATTTACTTGTTTACTTATTGTCCCACTGCCATTGTGCAGAGTGTGGCATTCACGCGTTTCCCTGACCTACACACATTTCCCATCAGTACTGAGCACTAGGTAGGGGAGTGAATGAATACTTTCACACATTCTCTAATTAATTAATAAATTAACAACAATAATAATAATACTTAAGGGAAAAAAATAAGAAATGATCCAACAGATTCAAGAGAAAATCTTACATTTTATTTTGTTTTTGATGCACATCTCATGTTTACTATATGAAAAACTTAATAGTGTAAGTTTATTATTTATAATGTCAGTGCCTGTATAGACATTTTTTCTGTACCTTCCAACAAATTTCATCTGATCATTCACATTTTGTACATTTATATAACAAAATCAAACGGAGAATCAGATGAATCAAATGAGCTGGCAGTAGCATAACATGAGCCTTAATCAGAAAAAAAAAAAAAAAGAAATATCACAACATTTAGGGGATGAACTTGGAAGCCTCACAAATCCCCTTTCTTTTCTGTGAGCATGGAAGATCATTCCAGTTGGTTAGGATAGAATTTCCAGGTATAATTTCAATACAGTCCTCATTTCCATCAGTGTCATTTGGCTCATCTCTGAACCGAAACCTGAATAACATGAATCAGATTTTTTTAATTTTTAGGACCGCTTATTAAAATTAAAATAGCCCCAAAGGTTTATTCAGCAACTAAGCAATAAGGATAATGACATTTACATTTATTCATTTAGCAGAAAGCAACTAGCAAATGAGAAACATCACATGCAATATAATGCAATCGCCAACAGTACTCGCAGTGCTGCAATGACAGGTTTCAAGGTTATATGCCAAAAAGTACAGAAGTGAAAATGTAAAAAAGTGAATGAAACATTTTTACAGAAGCATTGTATATAAGATTGTTGCAGTTCAAGTTATGTGGTTGCGGAACAGGTGCGTCTTCAGTTGTGCTGGTCTCACAGCCCATTTTTTTTTTTAACAAAACAAAAGTAACAAATAGCAAACATAAAGTGTTTTACTTACCCTTGTTTCAATGGAGAATTATCCACCCATTTCATGTTACCCTCTTTCTCTCTGTCAGACAAACCAATCCACACTCTTTCCTTGACGAATGAAGACATTAACCTCTGGGTGTCAATAAAAATAGGAACAAGTGTGATTCTTCCACTTTCAGTTCTTTCACACAGCCACACGTTGAGTTTCCATGTAGACATAATGGATACTGTACAAACTGTAAATTCTATCCACTAACCCCCTTAACACACACTCTCTTTCTATTTCTACAGTTTTTCATTTTCATAAAAGATCATTCTGTATGATTGGTAAGGTCTCTTTTCTTCATGGGGGCCAAAAATGTCCCCATAAACAAGGATTTTAGATATTGCCATCTTTGTGGGGACATTTTCTCTGCATAATGTATGGTTTGTATGGTAAACACATTTATTTCCTACTGACAAACCTCCTGCAAAACAGGAAAACATCAAAATTCAAACAAAAGTTTTAATCAGTTTTCTTATTGAAATAGTTAAGCTTTTAAGAAATATGTTCAGTATGACATATATGGACCTTAAAGTGCACTTATAAAGATCGAGAACATATACAGAAAACTGTGCCGTTCAAAATAAACACATGACTACTGCATCAAACTAAACGTCTTACTGTTTTGAGCTCTTGCTTCAGTCTGGCTGAGTTTCTGGCCCTGATTTGCATAAATATCTTCATCTCTGTCCAGTCCCATCTCATTGTACTTGCTGCAGGTCTCGTGGTTGTCATTTTTATTAACACTCACTAGTTCAATGACCACTTCTCTTCAGCTGTGGAATTTGGGAGGACGAGTGCAGGGTTTAATATAGAAAACCTTTTCTAGAATTTACATACTGCTGACTGTCAAGAATGCAAACTTAGATGAACTGTTCATCTTCACAACAAAAACATGACTGATGTCAAACAAGTTGGGTTTCGCAAAAATTACATTTCACATATTTATAAGCAACATATTGTTTAACCCTAACACTAGACAATATATACTTATCCATGTCTCTTCGAATTCCTGTTTATTTGAATACCCTCAAGCATTTCTACACTTTATGTTTTCTTTCTTTATTGCTCCTGTATCATTATAAGCATGTAAATAATTAAGCAGCCCTGTGAAACTGTATTGTCATACCACCTATTCCTACTCAAGAGAAGTTATTTCACTGTCAACAGTAAAGATTAACTCCTGAAAATATTGATATTTAGCTGTTAAAGGGCTCTATAGCCACAAGTTTCCTATGCCCCATGAGGTCTTGTGGGAGTGCCTTCTGGTTCAAAGCAAACAAGCGGGACGTGACACTTTGTCATGAATCTGCTCCTGAACGCCAGTCTGCTCGCCACCAGAGGTCACCTTGCCATTCACTTTATACAGACCCCGGTTGCACCACACCCCGGACTCCATTTCCCACTACATCATTCATTGCGCTGATGACACGCACAGCTGTAACCAATCAAGCACAATATTTAAGCCTTGTACTTCCTCCAGTTGCTGAGTATTGTGTTGAGCATTTAGCACTCACCTAGTGTTAGCCACATGTACGGAGCCATATCCATATATCCTGTCTCTAGTTTAGTCTTGTTTATGCTCGTGATATCCTAGCCTTGTTATTTTGTTGTGTCTGCCTTCAGCCGATGTTCGACCCTGCCTGCTGTTTTGACTATGTCTTTGTCTAATAAAGCTTTGCGTTTGGATCCGCCCGCTTCCCGTCTCCCTCTCTCCGTAACACACTCATTCATTTGACAATTGCAAGTAGTGATGGGAAAATGAAGCCTAGTGAAGCACTGAAACTTTGACCTCTGACTGTTTCAGAAAAAGATTCAAAACTTTGTGTCGCAAAACAGGGCAACCTGGTGGTTAGTAAAAAATAAAGCCGTCAAAAGCCTGTGAAAGAAGCTCAGTTGTATGAAGAATTCACCACACATTCCATAGATGGACTCATGTTACATACACAAAAGCTTAACAGTTTGTGTGTCTGTTTCTTGATTTTTTGTTAGTTTGAATACACAACTAGTTTATATCTATGTTTTAGTTTGTACTGTAACTATACTAAAATTGAACTTATAGGTATACTGATAATTTACTAATTAAATACTTGTAGCATGTTTAGTACACTTTGAAGTATAGTCTCAGTAAACTACTAGTTTAGTCATTTTAAAATGAGAGTATACTCGTTTCTTTAAGTTTTCTTTAAGTGAAATTTACATCACACTTTAAGTATACTCTTCTCTTCTTTTACCCAGAGTGCTGTGTTGCTCCGGTCTCGTGTTGCAGAGTGGTGTGCGTTTGTAGCTCCCTGGAGTTTTGTTTTTCTGAAGAAACCTCTATTTTACTATTACTTTCTGTTGTTTAAAGTGATAAAATATAGCTTTTTCCCACCAGATTTCTAATCCTACTAATCCAATCGTTCACTTTTATTCTATAACCGCGAGTGCAACGCCGTGCTGTGCGTTAGCATTCCGTCTGCCGGTTAGCCTGCCATTTGCGTTCCCACTCACGTCTACTACCGCTTCCCTTTTTTCCCCTCACTCTCGTTGATGGCTCGTTTTTATTCTACAACCGCGAGTGCAGTGTGCCTGCAGTGTGTTAGCCGGTTAGCTTGCCATTCACTTTTACTTTTTCTATCCGCCTCTACAACCGTTGTTGCTTTCTCCCCCTGCTTTTTCTTCACAAGTTCATCAAACAACAGTGGTGAGTTGAAATCGTTCTACAACTACAGTGAGTAATGGCTTCTTCTCCTTTTCTGGTAAGCTGCACCACCTGTCATATGCATAGTTTATCAATCTCTGTCGGCAGTGAGGGATTCACATGTGATAAATGCAGGGAAATAGTTAGGCTGACAGAGAAGATTTCAGAACTAGAGACACGCATCCAAACTTTAATCGAGGATAGTAAGAATGTCAGGGCCTCAGATACGGCTTTGGATGCGACTAGCTCAGGAAGTCCCGTACATTGTTCGGTTCCGGTAACTTCGCCTTTGCAGCAGGGCAACTGGGTGACTGTGAGACGGCATAGTCGCAGGTCAAAACACCGCTCTTCCGTTCCGATCAGAACATCAGACAGGTTCTCCCCACTCAGTGACACACCCACTGAGACACCTGATCAAAGTGCTCTAGTTATTGGCGATTCTACTGTACGGAACGTGAAAATAGAGACACCAGCCACCATAGTCCAATGTTTACCGGGAGCCAGAGCGCCTGACATCTTGGCAAATTTAAAAGTGCTGGCTAATGCTAAACGTAAATTCAGTAAGATCGTTATTCACGTCGGCACAAATGATGTTCGACTTCGCCAGTCGGAGATCACTAAAAATAATGTTAAAGAGGTGTGTGAACTTGCAAGTACGATGTCAGACACTGTAATTTGCTCTGGCCCCCTCCCTGCGTATCGTGGTGACGAGATACATAGCAGACTGTCGTCACTAAATGGCTGGATGTCTAAGTGGTGCCCGCAGAATAACATAGGTTTCATAGACAATTGTATATTTTGTTATATGAATATCAGAGCATACGAAACATCAAAAGAAAGAACAGGGTATCACTCATTCAGAGTGATAGTCAAAATGTAGATGGAGCCAATTAACACCCCAAAGCTTGACAGTCATTATTACCTCATCATGGGTCACATTTTATTCCATAACGTTACAGATTTAATGCTGTTTTATGAAAACAAAAACGTGCGGAAGCATCCGTTGTTTCGCTTTCTTATTCGCTTGTGGTTTGAAAATTCTGTACAGAAGATGTGTAATAGTGCTCCCTACCATATAACAATAAAAACATGGATTTTCGGAGAACAGTATTGCTCAAATATATTTAGTCTTTTTCTGAGTAAGTCAAGTATACTTAAATGTCATTTTAATGTCATTTTTTTTCCAGTCGGAACCATGGATGGATGAAAGGTTTAATGCACCCAAAAATGGAAATTCTGTCATTAATTACCCACCCTTATGTCGTTTCACACCTGTAAGACCTTTCCTCTACCGAAAACAAATGGAGACTTTTTTGATCAAATCTGAGAACTTTCCCTCCATAGACACCAATGCAACTTACACATTCTAAGCTCAGAATGGTAGGAAATACGTTGTTAAAGTACTCCATGTGACTGCAGTTGTTTAACCCTCAATTTTATTAAGTGACGTGAGTACTTTGCACAATAAATCATAATTTACAGCTTTATTTATTAATAAAATGAATTATTTAATGATGTCTTTCCTACTGTTCTGGAAATTAAATGTGTAAGTTGCATGACTGACTATAGAGGGACAGAAAGCTCTCGAATCTAAAATATCTTAATTTATTTTCCAAAGATAAACGAAGGTCTTACAGGAGTAGAATGACATGAGGGTGAGTAATTAACAAGTTTTATGGAGTGGGGTGAACTAACCTGGATCCAACAGGATGTCATATGATTCACTTGCATCTAGCTTGCATCATAAATCTATGATAGGCTAGCTGGCAGTACTATTAACACAGGTGAAGAAAGAGCTTTATTGGCAGGTATGTTTACTCATACATGGAATTTGTTATGGTGACAGATGCTTCCGCAGCACAAATAGAATGACAGTGACAAGACAAAGCACAGATACTAAACATGGAATAAGTAAATAGGAAATAATAACAAATTTCTGAAAGAACACAATATACAAAATAAAATGATATGGTATTTGTGTGTAAAGGTGGGTTATGCAAATGCGAGGAATAGTAAATAAGAAGCTTGGTGTGTTAAATAAATACATGTATAAATAGTGTGTAAAGAAAGATTGTATTATCTGACAATAAAATTAGTTAATTGATTATGTATTTTGAGTATTTCAAACACAAAATACCGTTTCTCAAAGTATTTAATTACAAATTATTAAAAACAAATCTTGTTTTTGTCCAGCAAAATATAAATGACACAATATGTATTTAGTAATTAAATACATATTTCAAATATATGTAATTAAAACTGTGTCGCTGCCCTCACTTAGATTAATATACATATATATATATATATATATATATATATAAATCAGACTTATAGGGAGTATCAGTGACACTTTTAGTTTCTTAATAATGATTCAGTGTGCACAGATGACAAGTCGGAATGGACCCTATTTCTCACAAATCCATTTTTTCTTCTCATAGCATGGGACATCATTCCAGTTGTTCAGGACAGGATATGAAGGTCTCATTTCAATACAGTCCTCGTTTATACCAAAATAGCTATTCGGCTCACCTTCGGCCCAAAACCTGAATAAAATGTATCAACGTTTTCATCCATTTGGCAACTAAATAATTATTGTCACAAGCAATTCATTAATTGAAACAATAGTTTCAAGAATAAACTAAAATTCAAGAAAAATATGAAAGAGAAGATGGCCCTAATTTAAAATAAGAACAGTCCACAGTGGTTTTCTCTGTGTTTAAGCTCTTACCCTTGTTTCAGTGCTGAATTATCCACCCATTTCATTTTGCCCTCCTGCTCTCTGTCAGACAAACCAATCCACACTCTCTCCTTGGTGAATGAAGAAACAAACCTCTGTGTGTGAATAAAAAACAGGAATAAGTGTGATTCCTCTCATTCAGTAACAGACACTCACACAAACTCACCTGCTTCTCTTCACTGTTAATAATGACCAGATCAGCACCACGATCCCTGCAGTACTGTCTGCTGTCAGACCAGCTCTTCAACTCACTGGACATGAAAAACCAACCTGAACCACACAGAAACATTAACTTTAGGAAATGGTGTACATTAAAGATAAAAAAAAGAAAGAAAGAAAGACAGAAAGAAAGAGACAGACAGAAAAACAACATAAAAAACATGTGCACTGACCTCTAGATGCTTCTTTCTTCAGTTCCGCACTCAAAGACCTGACTTTACTTTCTAACTCCAGTTTCTTCTGACTTAAAGAGGTGAAGTTGCTCTGTAACTGGGTTTTCTCAGCAGTGAGACCATTGACTCTGGTCTCCAACTGGCTTTTCCTAGTTGTGAGATCATTGACCCTGGTCTCCAGCTCCAGTTTCTTCTGACTTAAAGAGTTGAAGTTGCTCTGTAACTGGGTTTTCTCAGCAGTGAGACCATTGACTCTGGTCTCCAACTGGCTTTTCCTAGTTGTGAGATCATTGACCCTGGTCTCCAGCTCCAGTTTCTTCTGACTTAAAGAGTTGAAGTTGCTCTGTAACTGGGTTTTCTCAGCAGTGAGACCATTGAGTCTGGTCTCCATCTCCAGTTTCTTCTTCTGGACTTAAAGAGTTGAAGTTGCTCTGTAACTGGCTTTTCCCAGCAGTGAGATCATTGACCCTGGTCTCCAGCTCAGTTTCTTCCTGACTTGGGGGTTGAGAGATTTGCTCTGTAACTGGAACTTTCTCGGCAGTGAGACCATTGACTCTGGTCTCCAACTCCAGTTTCTTCTGACTTAAAGGAGTTGAAGTTGCTCTGTAACTGGCTTTTCCCAGCAGTGGTCATTGACCCTGGTCTCCAGCTCCAGTTTCTTCCTGGCAAGAGTTGGGGATTTAGCTCTGGCACTGGGTTTTCTCAGCGGGCAAAGGACCATTGAGTCTGGTCTTACATCTCCAGTTCTTCTGACTTAAAGAGTTGAAGTTGTTCTCTAACTGGCTTTTTCCCAGCGGTGAGATCATTGACTCTGATCTCCAACTCCAGTTCTTCCCGGCAAAGAGTTGAAGTTGCTCTGTAACTGGGTTTCTCAGCAATTTGAGACCATTGACCAGGTCTCAACTGGCTTTCCTAGTTGTGAGATCATTGACCCTGGTCTCCAGCTCTCCAGTTTCTTCTGACTTAAGAGTTGAAGTTGTTCTCCTAACTGGCTTTCCCAGCAGTGAGATCATTGACTCTGGTCTCCAACTCCAGTTTTTTCTGACTTACAGAGTTGTAGTTTCTCTGTAACTGGGTTTTCCCAGCAGTGAGATCATTGACTCTCGTCTCCAACTCCAGTTTCTTCTGACT